>JACCGJ010020670.1:0-17048 GCA_013407085.1 Atriophallophorus winterbourni
TTTTAAACCCGGATAAACAAAAACCTCAATGACTTAAAATTCATAGAAATCAATTAAAGCATGTAACACAACACTGGCACTAAAAAATTTGTCATGAAGTGAAATTAAAATAAGGCAATGGTGTCTATCAACTGTAGTTGGGTTGTTAAAATATTGACACGATTAAATTAAAATTTGAGTTGAACTCGGTGAAGAACAATTTGACTCACCGTAACATGGTTGTATATGCTTTGGCTCCATCCAAACAGATCTAGTAGCCGATACACGGATGCTAATTTGCAACGAAGCGAACGTTCACGACGGGAATACATGAGTGCATCTCCGCCGCGTAAATCATTAATCGGGATGTTGCCGGAGCGCTGACCTGATAAAGTCAAGGAAATCGAATGCAGCACGGAATTTCCGAAATTAGCGTCCAACAATGAAATATCTACCAAGTCAACGAAGGATAATACACTATCTTGTTAGAAACACTGAAACTAATCTTGAGCTGGAAGTGACGAGTAGGATATTCACATATTTGCAAGCTCATAAACGAATCGCTGATCTATCGGCAGGAAATACAAATTCGATATAAACAGTGACAACCGTGAACAAACTAGAAATACAATCGCTTTCATTGATGAATAAATAGATGGGTGGTATAAGGGGGAGACAGAAAAATGATTGGAGCCATGGGTAACAGTCTTACTACAATAAATTTATTGATAAAATTATTGCGAGTAAACCATAGCCAGAGCGGCATGGTTAGCACATTACGAGTACTTGTTACGAACAGATCCAAGAATTTATAACGCAGCAAAGGATAGATTTTCCTGAGAATTTGAACAATTGCTAATCCACGGCAGTCGTCTGCACTGTAAAGACAGCAAGCACCGATGCTCAATGTCTATCCAACACAATAACTTAAAATCAAGAAGGGGGCATTGATACCTAGGAAATCTATAGAATATATATGTAGAAAATCACAAGCCTGGAACCTGGAAAAGTGCCACATAGTAAATAACTGTGTAAGGTTGTCACCCTCGAATACATAACGCAACTATTCGTAATATTTGGTAGCGAGGTAGATATGAAAAACCTTAAAATGCATTGACGTCGCTGGTCAGGTCGCGCATTGTAAATGGGAAATTATTTATTTTCTAAGGCGGTTTTGTCTGCTACTCGTAGCTGAGAAAAGCGTCGTGGTAAGGTGGCCAATATTCTGACTTGGCTCAAGCAGATGAAGTCCTCAATCGTGAAATTAGCTAAAGTTGAGGCGACCCGTCTCTAGGTTCGTGTTGCAGTAATTAGAATTCACAGTGGAGTGATATGGTACAAAACCGTGCCCAGTGGCGGTCTTGTTGTAGGCATCTCCTTGGTATCTGCTCAGTCCTATTGCTGTCAAGTAAAGTGGCGAGGAAAGCGTGCTATGATAGATTAAAGACCGCAAGACTGACGCTAACGAGATGCGGGCAGCGCTCAAATAGAAATTGTTTAGACATAAGCTTAAATGAAAAGATGTTTCGCACTTCCCTAAAGACACTGCACTACAGAAGCGAATGCTAGACAGTTCGAGCGATTCTTCTTGTAATGTTGGTCAACTAATTGTGACAAAACATTCCACAAACAGTATTCTGAATAAAAAAATGAAGTCTGACGAATCGCAGTTTAATATGAAAGGCATTTTGAATTGCTATGAATATCGACCGGATTATACTGACCAATTTATTCCCTTGAACTCTATTCTGACGTTTTTTCTTTATCCTATTTTTTCGATCCACTGTAAACACATCCTGTGGTTATTTGAAGCTATGTGCTTATTTTACCATAAATTTATTATTGAACTATTAATTCGTGTGTCCCAGGCCATAAACAAACAAGTCGTGATGTCCAAAGTACGAAACGATAGTACAGTTTGAGACCTGAAATTCACTATATTTTGTATTTTTGATCCATTTTACAGGACACTGGTTATTGAAGCGTTTTATATCCATACAGCGGTATAAAAACATTGAATTTGAAATCATTGATAACAAGATTCGGGCCCAGGTAACTTGATTTAATCAACAGGATTTTCAAGGTTTATTATTTGACGCATGCTAAGCAAACATTTGATATGCAATGTTGAACCTACTAACCTTTAGAAGGACCAGCAGCAGGACCACCGGTACCGATAGGTGAATTGAACATCTCAGAAATGTGTTGTAAAGAAAGCATGCTCGAATTCATTCCGAGATAATCAGTGGCCGATGAATGCGATCGCAATATTTCCTCGAGCTCCCGGCGAAATGCCTCTGATTTTAGCGTCAGCGATACCCGCTGCTTTTGAGCCATAAGAATTACATCTTCCTTAACGGAAGCCGGTCTGAGAATATTTTTAATATACTCCGGATCATCAGGGTCTAAGTATGAATTATGAAAAGGTAAATTATTACCAATAGTAGAGATAAACTTTTGGTTTTTCTCTTGTGATCCTGGATCTAAAATAACGTTGCTGTCAGGCATGGAAATAAGCAGAAAACGAGTGTTTATCGAAAATCCGCAACACCCGCGAGGACGAAATCCGAATTAATTTTAAACTAATGGACAAAAACAAAATGCAATAATTACTTCTTTCAAGATGTCGATATTTTTACCTATGGAAAGATAATTGCTGTCAAGTTAGTTAACATCAAAATGTTTACATGCATCAATTCAGTGATTCGGGAAATGTTATTCAGTTCAGTTGCACAGGACAGTAAGTGGCTAACGAATTTACCTCGTTGAATTTCTGATAAAGATTTATTTGCGATTTATTCTGCTATTCATCTGTGTCATCTTCCGTTCAAACTTTTGTTACGCTATTACGTATTTGTGTCTCATAACTGAATACAATTACAATATTTCTGCATAATGGGCCGCATTGATGCGATAATCAAACGAAATAAATGTGCAAAATGTAGCCAGGATGTTAATGATGACGATCCTGCCATCCAGTGTGATCGCTGTGATGCTTGGCAGCACCTGCGATGCACGAAACTCTCGAAGTCGTTTTACGACTCTTTGAAACAGCAAACAAATGAAGAGATATTCTTCTTCTGCGTTGCTTGTAGAGCCCGGCATCGAAGGGACAAACTTGCCGATAAACGCAGTAGGCAAACACCCACATCTTTTGTTCTCAACGAATCATCGAACCTGAAACCAGCTGAGGATCCCCCTAAGAAAACTACTTACGCGGAGGTAACAGCTAACGCTTCCATATCATCACTTCCGGACCCGTATGGTGCTATTGTCACCAGACTACTACGCCTCGAGTCTCTACTGGAAACGGACTCCCCACCTGCTTGCACAAGTCCTAAGGATGATCTGGTACTGCCAAGTGTGACTCGATCAACAAAATCACACACTACTTCACAGGTAAAGCCAAAACCAAACAACGCTGGGAAACTGCCTGCAGCTCCAAAAGCCAATCACAAGAACACGCGATCCCTGACCATTGTATGCACAAATGTGCCGGAAAGTGTATCTCCATGCTTTCAAGCACGCAGGCAAGATGATGTGCAACAATGGCGAGCTCTCTGTGAGAAACTGAAACTTGATGTAGACCCGGTTTCTTTAGTACGTCTTTCCAGACACCCAAACTCGCCTCACGCGGATGCCCCACGTCTACTCAGAATCACCCTTGACTCCCCGGAGAAGGTTGAAGAGGTCTTGCTCTCGGCCCACCTTCTCCGAAATACAAATTTGCCTGTTCGTATTTTTCCAGACGTTCCTTGGCCTCAGAGGCAGATGCAAAAGCAAGAAGGCTACGATTGGAAATCGGCGAACGATAAACGCAGCATTTTTGTCCACGGTGTGCCTGAACTTAAAGATGATGACTTAGCTAAGAACACTCTACACGACTGTTCTCAGTGGCGCTACATCCAAGAACTCAGCAAAATTCACGGAACTTTGACGACTGCCGTGAAACGCCTTCCCACGTCCTCCAGCTACAAGGGTAATGCCCCCGTATTCTGAAAATTACCTTCCAATCCGAAGATATGGTTAATACTGCCTTGCGCTTGTGGTATGATAACAAACGCTTTGCACCTACAGAGGTCCGTCTTCGCTCCGCAGTTGACAAACCAAGACCTCGTCCGCAACCATCAGTCATACCCAGCACAAATCAGTCTGCTGACGAACTTCACACGACCGCTTCAAAAAACTCCCCGCAGCCGGTTTCAGTGAGATCGGCGGAATAACTGCACACCCTATCACCACACTGCATACTCTACAATCACGCAGCCTTTCATGCTGTTACACAAATGCTGCTGGTTTCCTGAACAAACTCCCGGAACTCCGTTACCGCCATTCCCTGTGCTCATGGGACCTAATAGCCGTTACCGAGACGTGGTTATCAAGCGCAGTTCATGATGCGGAACTCACCCTTCCAAACATGTCATTACTTCGCTGCGACCGTACAACAAGAGGAGGTGGAGTGCTGTTCTATCATCACAAATCGCTTCGCTGCGAACAATTATCTGACCCTGCGTTGGTTAACTCTGATGTTCTTTGGTGCCAAATCCCACTCAAGCAAGACAGTCTTCTCCTGATTGCAGTTGTTTATAGATCTCCCAGTAATACCCCACTGCTCGATTCCTCCCTTCTGTCATCACTTCGACATGCTTTAAATAAAAGATTCTCCCACATACTGATAATGGGCGACTTTAACTGTCCCAGCCTTTATGGTGAACATGCCTCCCACCCATTCGCCGCCGCGTTGTCCGAAATATTGGCAACCCATCCATTATACAATCATGTTCACGAAGCTACTCGGTTTCGGGGCACAAATACACCATCCCTTCTGGACCTCATCATCACCAACGAAGAGTTAATGATTGAAAAACTTTCGTCTAACCCTCCCTTGGGCAACAGCGATCATGTTGTCTTGACATTCACCTTTGTCTCTTTCATGGATTACTTCAACGAACCCTGTCCTAAGAGCCGCTGGATTACTGATCTAGGCTTGTTCCACCAACTCGTCGTAGCCAATTCATGGGATTTCTTAATGATTGACCAGATCGATTTGGCATGGACCACGTTTTTGACTCAGTGGCACGCGCTGCTACGTCTTGCGAGCCACGAAAAGCCCCTCCGTCGGAAGAACCCCAGGTCATTCCTTCGCAGCCGAACACGCAAAGCCATAGCACAGCGAAACGCGGCGTGGCGGTGTTACCAGACAGGACGAAATAGAACTGACTGGGACATTTATAAGTCATTGCGCAACGTTGCACATCTCTCAGCCGCCAGGACAAATGCCAGTATGAAATGCACATCTGTAACAAGTTCTTGGATAACCCAAAAAGCTTGTTCCAATTTGTGAATCAAAGACGGGTAGTTAAAGTTGGAATTCCATCCCTAGTCAGCGCAAACGGTCTCACCTCAACAGCCTCGGAAGCTGCAAACCTGTTGTCTGAACATTACGCCCTAATTTTCAACCCTATTTATTCTACAAACTCCTCCCATTTTTCTTCTCCCTCACATGACGTACAGGAAATGCCAGAAATAATGTTTACCCCTGATGCGGTCCACAAGAAGATTTCATGTCTACGGCAATACTCTTCACCAGGACTCGACGGCATCCACCCTAGGATCCTGAAAGTAGCCGCATTGCACATATCTAATCTACTTGCCACGTATTTCCAACGTTGTATGGACTCCGCCACTGTCCCCCAAGCTTGGAAAGAAGGTGTTATCACGCCTATCTTTAAAGGCGGTATCCGGTCGGAACCCGCAAATTATCGTCCCATTGTGCTGTTGTCAGTCATTTCTAAAGTCATGGAGAGCATAATCTCTGACCACCTTGTTTCACATCTGGAAACAAATCGACTTTTAATCACACAACAACACGGCTTTCGCGCCAACCGTTCATGCACTTCCAACTTGCTTCTCGCACGGGATGCCTGGACGAAATCTGTGGACGAAGGCATTGGTGTCGATGCAGTATTTCTGGATTTCTCCAAGGCATTCGACCGCGTCGACCACGACATTCTTTTACTTAAACTCGCTGCCTGCGGCGTTGGGTCATCCTTATTGTCCTGGATGAAGTACTTTCTTCGCGACCGCTCCCTCTGTGTTCGTGACTGCTATTCTGCCCGCTTCCCAATCAAGTGCGGTCTGCCACAAGGCTCCGTTCTTGGTCCCCGACTCTTCATCATTTTCATCAATGATATTGGCCAAAACATTGAATCGCCGTTCCTCCTATTTGCGGACGATGTCAAAATCTGGCGCTCACTCAAATCGCCAAGGGATTCACACGTCCTACAAGATGACTTAGATCGTTTACACAGCTGGTCTTTGAGGAATCATCTCCCATTTAACACCTCCAAGTGTAGCGTTCTCCCCATCCGACACTCAGATCCGGTCGCTTACAGTTTGGGCTCAACAGTACTTCAGAGTGTTCGACAAGAAAAGGATCTCGGTATCATCATCCAGCACGATCTCGGTTGCACTACGCAATGCGAACGAGCCGCAGCAGTAGCAAATCGCAACACTGGCTTACTTCGCCGCGCTTTAGGCAGGTTTGACCGGTTTCTCTTCCCGACACTGCTGAATGTCTACATCCGTCCTCACTTGGAATACGCAGTACAGGCTTGGCAGCCTTGGCTATGCAAAGACGTGTCCCTTCTCGAAAAAGCCCAGAGACGTGCGACAAAGCTTGTCCGTGGTATGCATAACATGTCTTACGAGGAAAGGTTACGCAGTTTAGATATATTCTCCGTTACCTACCGTCTTCACCGCGGTGACATGTTACTTACCCACCGGATCTTGACTGACCCCTCCCATCCATGCAACTCCCTATTCGTTCCCTCTCCAAGCACTAACCTCCGAGGACATGAGCTCAAACTGTTACATCAACAGAGCAGGCTTGAATGTCGACACAGCTTTTTCTCTGTGAGAGTATGCAGTCAGTGGAACACTCTTCCAGGCACGCTTTTTGAGGTCGCTTCTCTCGGTTCATTCAAAGGTCTCCTCGATTCTCACCTCCATGAAATCTCCCACTCCCAAGATACAAGTACCCCGTAAACACTATTTTAATTTTTTTACAAACCCTACCGCATTTTCCCCTCAAAACTCACTAGCTCGTGGCAACGGTAAGTTCTCTTTCTGTGCCATTTGCATTTTCCTCACAACCCCGCTAACTCTTTGTCAGTTTCATTGCTCTTCCAGATCCCAGTATCGGAAGTCCGTATACACGCAGTTTCAACTGACCCTGTTCCGGAGGATGTGGTGGGTAGCTGTGTCCCGGGTTGACGCCCTACCTGTCCAAATGCCACAAAAATCCATTGATGGTGCAGGCTAAACGCGAATGAGGCCCGCTATAAGGCCTTGGAAACTCAAACATTTATCTCTCTGCTTTTTCGACCCACCGCTCTATCTATCCTGTGGTTTGTACAAGCTCTTAGCTTTTTTATACCGTAATACACTATTGAACTATTGAACGAGCCAATCGAGCGTCCACAATTTCTTTCGGTGGAAAGATACAGAGAAGAACCCAACACTACCATTAACTCAAAGGAATGAATAACCCTGCCAAGGACGGCCCCAAGTACAGCTCCTCCACCTTGTAAAAACCTTCTAGCTATACAACCGCCAGAAAGAATACACACACATCTAGAAAGCGGCCCTGATACTTTCCATACCGGCAGAGAGAGCGCTCATTTGGTTGGAGGCGCACGTCCCCGGATCATGACAGCCTCTTTATATACAAAGCAGAAGATCAACATGGACATTATACAGTGTTATGCCCGGACGAACTACAGAGAAGAAGACGAACCGGAGGATTTTACAACAGAATGCCAACAACCATGCAAGACATAAGAAAGAGGGACATTGTCATTATAATGTGTGACTTCAGCTCCAAGATCAACTATGTCGACCGTGATTCTGAGCAGATCATGGGGCAGCAAGCGCTGGGCGAGATGAGTGAAAAGGGGGGAGATTCGCCGACCTATGCATAGCAAGCTACGTGGTCATCGCAACAAGTGTTTTTACCACAAAAGTATACGCAAGGCGACTTGGATGTCACTAGATCTCTTGACGGTAAACCAGATGGACCACGTGTGCATTGCGAAGAATTTTGGACGCGCTTTTCAAGATTTATGCGTCAAACGTGGAACGAACGTTGCATTTTACCATCATTTGCTTGTCGCCAATTTGAAGTTGAATTTAAAAAATAACCTAATAGAGGAGCCCAACCACCGACAACGCTACAACACCACTATGATTGAAGACAGTGGGAAGAAAGAAGAGTTTATGATCATCGTCTTCAACAAGTTCCTGTTCCTGGAAAGGCTGCTTGAAGAAGACACGATAGAACAGAATTGGCAGAAAGTAAAAGAAGCGGTGATCTCAACATGTCAAAAAGTACTGGGCCACAAAACATGCACGCACAAGGAATGGATCTCAGCAGGGACCAACAGAAAATAAAAGAAAGAAGAGAAAACAAAGCGATTGAGAACAACAGCAGAACTAAAGCAACTTAAGAAAAAACACGCGAAGAATATAAAGAAGCAAATAAAATTGTCACGCAAAGCATCAGAGCAACAAGCGAAAATACTTGGAGACACTGGCCATAGAAGCTAAAGATGCAGCGCATCAGAACATCACCGACGACCTTTATTCCACTATCATAAACTATCAGGGACGTTTGCCAAGCCAGAAAGTCCAATGACGAACAGAGATGTAGATGCGACATCAGACGAACAATGTAAGAAAAAGAGGTTGATTGAGCACATTCATGAGTTACTGAACAGACCAGCTCCTTCAAACCCACCGGAGATACTGCCAGTTGAAGGCGATCTGCCAATCCGATGCTTCTACAAGATGCGGGAAAAAGAAATACTAGCTGAGCAAATAGATTGCAACGTCTTCAAACTCCCTCAGAAAAGGCGACCTCAGTTCCTGCTCCAACAACCGAGTGATAACACTGCTGTCCATCTAAGCTCAACCGCATCTAGATAAAAATAATGAAAGACGCTGTTGACTCACATCTTCGTGGCAAACAAGCCGCCATGTATCATTCAAGAGCAGTCCATTGAATTGAACTCCTCCCTCTTCATAGACTATGAGAAGGCGTTTGACAGCGTCGACAGACTGAATCCCTGGTGTCTATTGAAACTCTACGGAGTAACAAAAAGTTCACCAGCATCATAATGATGTAATACGAAAGAATGACGTGCAGAATGAAGGTTGACACCTTCGAAGTGAAAACCGCAGTGAGGCAAGTCTGCTTACTCTCCCAGTTCCCGTTCTTGCTGGCCATAAACTGGATCGTGATGATATCATCATGCCAAAAGCAGAATGGCATTCAGTGGACACTTTCAGTTGACAGAGTCTTATGCCTCCGTTAGATCAATAAAACAGCGTATAATGGCATACGCTGTTCCCGACACTTTTTTTGAAGTTGTCTCAGGAAGAAGATCATGTCAACGGTCGATCTCCCCCCTGGGAAGCCAATTTGAGATTTAGAGAAAACTATATCCGCCAAAACTTATAGACGGATGTGTAAGACTTTATCAAACAATTTGCCTGCAACATTCACAAGGAAGATTGCTCTGTAATTGTTGCAGTCGCCTCTATCTCGCTTATTCTTAAATAGCGTGACGATATTTGTGTATCGCATCTCTTGTGGGACACACTCCTCATGTCAGCACTGAAGACATAAACGGTGAAATGGCTGTAATAATGCTATTATACAGCATTTGATGAGCTCAGATGGAATTCCACCAGGTTCCTTCTCATTCGCTAAGCGGTCGATTGCCCTAATGAGCTCATCAAGAGTAGTTGAAGTATCCAGATGTTCAATGGTTGGCAACCGTTCAACATTTGCATTTATATGAAGCATTGAAGCATTCAAAAATACAAGAAATTCTTCACAAACAGCAATAGGCTCAGTTACTACTGTGCGTTTGGTAAAACCTACCCGTTCCTAGAGTAAAGAGAGGAAAATTGCTCTACCGATCTTTCCATCTGTTGAGTTTTGTCGGCAATCGTGTTACCAGATACAAACTTATTGGTTTTAAGTTTGTTTAGACTAATGGCTCTTTTGATCCGATCATACATATCATGAAAATTCCCAGAATCCACCGCCTTTTGAATACTGAGGATAATTTCAGTCCAATAGTCATTTGCACATCGTCTTGCAGTCTGTTGGACCTTGTATCTATTAGCTCTTAGAAGTCGTAAGTTCTCATCTGTTTGCATACCTTTGAACTTCAACAATGCTGACCCTTTTTCATCCAACACAACAGTTATCTCAGAAGATTTTATTTCGACCCAGTCGTTTGTTCGAGCTTTCTTCGGACCGTAAGTTGGAAGTTTGTCTCGACATAAGCAGCATAAGCAAATTTGAAATCCAAATCGGTTCGATCCAGCTGCTGCTTAGTTCTGCTGCTTTTACTTAGCTGTTTCGCACGGCAAAGCCAAATCAATGCAGTCGAGGTTCATCAGAACCCACTCCTACCCAAAAACGCGTAATTACTTTCTGTAAGAATACCGGTGTCTGGTAATCGCTTTTCTTGCAGGGCCGCCACGTCGACATTCAGCCTCTTCAGCTCATTGTTAATCAAAGTTGATTTTCTTACACCTCTGATATTCGAGACGTCGTCATTAAATCCTGTAGGCATGTACTTGACGTTCCAGGTGCCCAGTTTCAGAACTGATCGTTATTGTTTACTAATTCGTTTCGCTGGTGCGGAAAAACAGCTTGCTTGTCGGTTGATTCCTAATCCCCCATTACATCCAATGAGGCTAGCAGTCCGTGGCGAGATGGCATCTTGGTGACTGTGATTGCCAAGTTGGAGGTGGGCGGTAGCCATCCAATGTAACCTGAAAATCTTTCCCAGCATCAAAAGCAGCCCCAGGGCTAATCTATACGTCAGTCGAGCCGCAGCTTTTAACCGGTATCCGTTGCTTCCCGTGTTATTATCCATAGAAGCGGAATGGAGTGTCCACTTTATTGATGCGTTGAGATATACGTTAGAGCAGTTTAATATGGAGAACAAGCTGTTGCCCATGCAACAGGTGCTCACTCTCTACGACACCACCGTTACCAAAAGCACAGCTAGTCTGATACTTCGAACAACGATGCCGTCGCAGAAGTTGGCAGGACGAAGTTGAATAAAACTTTGTACCGCCTAACGGGACTCTGGCTCTGGAATTTTCATCGAGGTTGATTCCTATAGCATTTTGTATGATTGGATGTAGCCAAAAGGCAGTGTAGGTTTGAGATAAGGGTTTTTCTTCCCCTAGGTGGACTGCCTTCATGGATTTACGAGCACAACCTTTTCGAAGCAAGCTGGTTTTTAGGCGCCAGTCAGCCGCCTTCGCCCTTTCTCCTGTCAGTAAAAGCAGTTCCGCCGAGTCCCACAGGACCACGTGTGCAGGCTAGGAGCTAGGCTTTGTTATCAGATGCTGATTAAGACGCGCCATTCGAGGAATTGGGAGCTTATTCCCAAAACTGCCCCAGCCGTGACAACCTTCTGACCATTCTCAAATATTGTCTAAAAATGATAAAAAGGATAAGAAAACCTAAATTGGTGTTTTTTTCAGGCATTTCCGACTGATGCCTGAATTGATGAACTCCTATTGAGCTGCTAAAGAAAAACTGTAACTAGTTTTCTCAAAATCAGGAAATCAGTGCACGTCTGCTAAATGACCTCTTTACTTAATATCGCTATGTTGATTGTTTGAACGCATACCGCCTACGAAAATTTGAGAGCCTGATTAACTTTCAACCACCTTTAGCAATCTGCAACTTGAATAAGTAGGGCTCAATGGGTAAACATAGGTTCTCGTAGCTGATTATTGATAAGAGTATCCTTAATGCCATTAACGGTTCTACAGTGGATACCTTCGACAATACCTTCAACAATATATCGGTCATGGTAAGGCATCCTAGCTGGAGTAACGTAATATGAATGTTTCATTATCAAAGCCTTGTAGATGGGTAACAGAACATCAGTTATTAGTTCGCAGTGGTCTGAACGTGTAGAAATGATATTTTATAGCTTTTTGATGCGAGGCTGTCTTATTAAACGTTTGTACTTACCATGATACCCAAGTACGTTGTATACTGTATCTACGCAATTCCATAGCAATTGTTAATATTGCGATATTTAAGCAACTTTAGAGGAATGAAATTGTATGATATCCCAGATCTCAAAATACATTTAATGTTGTTTGATATATTGACATCGCTCAGCCAACTGACAGTTTGAACTTAATATTCGAACATCTTGCATTGTTGACGCAACAGGATATTTTGACAATCTCGGAAGATGCAGAATACGTGGCTTATGGTCTAAGACTAAAGGAATTCATTCAGCATGTGCAAACCCATTTAGAATGCCTTACTCACCCTGTCGTTGAATTTTTGGTTGTTGAATTGTACAGGTTACAGTGAAGCTTCGTCAAGAAAATAGCTTTTAGTTTATCAAATTGTCTGCGATTTTCAAAACAAACTGTATTTAGTCATGGTAGATGACATCTTGTATAATATTTCCATTCATTTTCCTAATGTTTCCTTTAGGAATTATAGCATATATGTCAGACATGATTAGATCGTATACATGTTCGGCGGTATTAAACGGGGAATATTTGACAATTTATTCATCGATAGTGAAATTAGTGCGGAATGAGCGTTACAGTTTTTGCGCATATATATGGGTGTTCATAAATGGTGAACTTGACATCAGCAGGTTGCACCTTAGGATAGGGCAAGTTAAGGACTGTTATCGCTAGGTCAAAAAGAACATCACATCCATCTTCCATTCATAGAGTAACAACCTAATATTGTTCAGGCTATATAGTAGTGTATTATTATATATTATATATTCAAGTGATCATCACCTGGTTGGGTATGTAATGTATTGTATGTATGTATTGTATTGTGTGTATGTTATATAGCGTACCGAATACTACCACAAGGTCCCACAAAGGTAGAAGAAAACGCACTGGACAATAGGAATTGCATCGCAGTATCCAGAACGTGAACGACGGTAATGAAGAGCAGTTACGCAACACGCGTGATCGCAAAACTGTCAAGGTTAACATATTTCACGGGTACAGTAAAACACAGTGGTGGCGCAGCTTTTCTCAAAGATGTTTGGTTAGAGGACACTGGTAATTTGGAGTTGACAATCAAAGGAATATTTTGCAACCTGGTTCAATGCAGGCTGGAAAATGGTATCTTAGGAACGAGTCACTCTGAGGTCAACCAAGGCACGAGATCTACATGAGTCGATTGTCGGTGGTGCCTGGAGTACGGTACACGAAAAACCAACCAGAAGTAAGCTGAGTCACGTCTTACATGAGGCGAACGTGCTACCCGAGTCGTCTCACATAGGTGACCATACTGCGACCGTAAATCACCCGTCTGACATGGGTTAGTAAAAGCGTATTAGCAGCAGCTGTACGCGCAACCGCAGGCTTCACATCTAAGAACAAGATGCCTCGAAAACAAAGTGCCTGCTGAGAATTTCCCGCATCCCCGGGTTGATGATTAACGGCCCGGTAGGCACCTCGTGTAATTGGTTTTTGGGTAGGTCAGTGAGTAGCCATAGTTGGTGCTTCGGGCTACCGGTTCGCTAGACGACATGCGCACGTGTTCTCCGAAATTTGTTTGTCACAATTGCGTTGGTAAGAAGGACGCATATGTAACTGACGAGGAATGAAAAATACTCTCTAGTGCAAGTTTTTATGTCCAGGACGGAGAAATAAGAACGAGGCACCAAAACATGTACCGGAACACTCCAAGCAATAATAGCGTGGTTTGTATTCTCTGCATAATTGACAAAGCCCTAACGGTTGCCGTTTCGCGTGCCTACTCGTTTGGAGGTGTCGGGCTCTAGTTTAATAGTGGATGTACTAGGGTTCACTACCGGTGATGCTGGGATTGTGGGTCGGTCTTGTGAATTAATCTTACCATCTTGTTCATAATCACCAGTTTGAGTCTGTCAATCGTGACAGTGTCAAGTTTGCTGTCGCGATAAATTGCATCTGTGTTGGGAATCGGTTAACTATCCTAAAAGGTCCAGCATACGCAGAGCGGAGTGGTTGCTTCACCATATCATTTTGGAGAAAAACATACTATCAGTGTGATAACTCCTTCAGAACGTGTGCTGGTTTGGCCTGCAGCCAAGGAGGTGGTGAGTGAAATCGAATCATATAATGTTGTGATCGCGCCACGGAAGACAAATGAGCAACTGGTGATTGCTTATCAATATACTATGTGATATACCCAATAGATAATACGACGTTATGGAAGAACTGTTAATTAGGCGGCTGTTGCCTGCATGGGGGTTGGAATGTTGACCGTAAACTTTGGAGGACGATTGGTATAATTCAGTCTAGTCAGTACCTACGTGCGCCAGGAGAACGGCCTAGAGTTGCTTGTGCAGCCGTCACACCGTATGATCCGCAGCAGAGTGTGATAGTAGTAGTTCTACGAACAAGGAAATCGATTGCCATCTGACTAAAATCGCACTTCTCCATAACCTCATTACAAGATAAGCGATTGAAAATTGCAGCAAGAAGTCGAATTATATCTTTCGATACGGAGACGTAAATTTACGCCAATTTAAAACGTGAAAAATTGACTTACCAGGAAAAATAAACGAAGAATGCTTGCGAAGAATTCAAAGAATACTTACCAATTTGTAATAGACCGACTACTACAATAACGTTTTACGAACTTAACAGAAAACGGAGACGACATTAAAAATCGCATCTAGGTAATCAAAACATGTACAACGGAAGAGAAGAGCGGTCACGTAGCAGGCGTGATCGGAAAATTGTCAAGGTCGATAGATTTTCGGGGTTAGTAAATCACACTTGTTACACTCTTGTTCTGATAATTTCTACAGCGCTCAGTAAAAATGATTCGCACATGGGTTTTTCATCGTGTATTTAATTCGAATAATATTATATATTTCGCTATTGTTTTTATGTTGCATACAATTAATCGATACGAGTGTAACCGCAAGCTGACTGTAACGACAAAGATGATGGTATACAACGCGTGCGTACTAAATGCTTTACTATACGGCAGTGAAACCTGGACCACCCACGCAAGACACGAACGGAAGCTGAATGCTTTCCATCTACGAAGCATCCGTCGTATCTTGAACATATCGTGGATGGACAGAGTGACTAACGCTGAAGTGCTTTCAAAGGCTGGTCTACAGAGCATGTTCACCCTATTACGTCAGCGCCGCCTGCGGTGGCTTGGTCATGTCTATAGAATGGAAAATGGTCGTATTCCGAAAGATCTACTCTACGGTGAGTTGCAATTAGGAAGTCGACCATTGGGCAGACCGCACTTGCGGTACAAAAATGTTTGCAAAAGAGATATGAAAGCTCTTGACATTGACCCCGCAAGCTGGGAAAGAACTTGCTCTTGACCCCTCACTTTGGAGGCATTGTGTAAAGCGTCGAACGGCAAGCCGGGGAGGAGCAAATACAGCTCCTGGCTGCTGAACACAGATCACGCCGCCGGCGTGCAACCGATGCAATACAACAGAGTTCTGACTATCGTTGCAAGCGCTGCGGGAGAGATTGTTCCTCCCGAATCGGACTGTTTAGTCATTCAAAAAGTTGCAAAACATGAAATTCATGCGAGGTGATGTACATCCATGGTCGACATCGACCGACGGAGGCCAAAACAACAACAACAATTAAATATATACATAATTTGAATATATTCTACAGAAAATATACGTGTTTTTCTCTGTAACCATTTTTTGTTGTGTCACTAAGACGGATTTTTGAAGTGAAATTTTGAGAATTGTGGTGCCGTTTCTTGGGTACAATCATCAAAAGGCATTCAGGGTTATCGGTGACATTTCACAACTCGAAATAAAGTGATGAACCGAAAAAATTAACTTTTTGAAAATGTTTGTTTTGCTCTCACATATATTTTCATTATATACTGAGATAAAAATCAACATTTTCTAAATAATTATTTGAAAATATTTTTGATATGGTTATGTCAAACTTCTCTTTACCCATATATGGTGTTGCTCACGACCCCATCCCTTACACACCACAACCGGTTTCTGGCTGTTTGCTGCCATCAAGTGGAGACAGTAAGATCAGGTTCATTGTAAGAACCCCATTCAACAGTTACTTTCAAACAGACATTTATTCTCCCTACTTACTTTTGGTGTGAATGACTCTTGCCACTTGTTCGTCAAAATACACGCAACTTTTCAGTGAAACCTAACGATCGAAGCACGACGTGTATTTGGCATGTTACTAACTTACATTTGTGAGGAAAATGCTAAATTGATTTACAACCGACCTGTTGATAATAATACAATGCATTATAAAACGCTATCGTTTCACGTACTTTGTCCAGTGATGAACAAGCCCCGTGAGATCCATTGTCCGGTGTAGAATAAGACAAGCACACCACATCGTAGCTTTTAGGACACATGTTGCAACTCTAAACTGTCAAACGAGTCGTTGATAATAGCATTCATGAGTAACGGTAAGAGAGTCTGAGTATTAATGTTCGATAAATACCAGCCATAGTGGAGAAAACCTGTCTTCAAAACTTAGCTCGAATCGCAGAGTAGGTTCTAGAAATTACCCACAATGCAACATTATTCCATGTAAAACACGTGGCTGCCAATGATTCTAATGTGTTTATACAACGGAATTTCACATATTTGAAATCATGTTAGATAAATTGCCTGTTTATGTACTGTACCTCTTACGATCCGGAAGTAAGGTTTGTACTCGCAATCCGCGTCGATCGAAAAAACGATTCACAATTGGTTCTTGATTGACGGTTTAGCTTATCACAATAGGATATTCAGTACGAAGGCCCAACATTGCACCTTCCATCGTACATCTGAATCAACGTCGTCTAAGCAGGGTGTCCAAAAGGCCAGGACATTATCACAACAGCTCAGCTGGTATATTTCATTACACATCACTGACAGACCAACAGCAAAGTGTTTTATTACCCACGCTGGTATTACACTGGCCCAGCCGTCAGTCAGAAAACACAACCGAACTCGAACTCGTGTATTGGCCGAATG
>JACCGJ010020672.1:0-28642 GCA_013407085.1 Atriophallophorus winterbourni
TAGACGTAACTTCTTCTTAATTAGATATGCACAACTTCGGAATTCTCTTCCTCTTCATTTCCTTATTTGCACATCTACAGGAAAATTTAAAAAGCTTGTGAAAACACTTACTGTTCACTTACTATCCCAAATCCTTGAGATAATCGCTTCTCTAGATAATCTATACTCTCATGAGATCCCAGGTTTTTAATTCCACATCTTTCTTCACATATAAGTATATCATGAGGTCTTATAGTATTCCCTGGATAACTGGCCATTCAAGTGTCAGGTTACCGGATCCTAGATATGTTGTTACACATCTTTATCGTACCCGCGCGTTTTATAATCATTTAAACCACATGACCATATCCTTAACCGTGATCTGCTTATATTAAACCCATTTATGTATGAAAACATGCTTCACCATAACGTATTTATTAAAAAACATAAAAGGAAAAAACGCCAAAAATGCTAAAATATTGTTTTTTGTGATCTTTTTCATCGTTCATAATAGATTTACTATTCCACTTTGATAACCTCTCACCATGATGGTGAAGAGAATAATTTTGATTGTGTTCCAGTGTCTCCGACTCCCAAACCAACTCCGATACTGGCCCTTGCTTCTTCCGCATAACACTGATTCATCTATATGAACCGAAATCCCTACCGGCGAACAGTTTTGGCTTCCCTTATTCGACAATCCTTCGAATTTCCTGAATCGTATATATATATATATATTTATATTTATAAGAACTTCCTTTATTTCGTAAATTAATTTTTACTGTGACAATTAAATATTCACACGCACAATTTCCTTCATAATTTTTTCTGTTATTTACTTTTTTTCAATTGCTGCTACAGAATTAATCGCATCCTCTTCATTTGTTTATTTCGATGCAATCTAGATGAAAATTCATTACTGTGTGACATCGCGTGAAAAAATTACCTTTCTTACCCTTGTAAATTAACCATCCTTCATTAAACAGAAAAATGTTCAAAAATTCCGCTTGATGAGGTCATTTTACAATTTATTTATCTTGTACACATTGATAACCTGATCATGTTTTGCATACTTTGGTTTACCAAGTAATAAATGCTTCAGATATAATAGTCTCCTCGACTCTTTGTATCTACATGCGCAAAATGCGTCAGTGTCTGTTTTTGAACATCCAGTTATATTGCGGATGTCACTGATAAATTGTGACGTAATCCAATTATCGTATATCTGGTTTTGAATATGGATCACAACTGTACATCTAGAGAATATTTTGAAGGTTTTTAATCAGTTCGAAAGTGTAAAGTCACTTGAAGCAAATGTCGGTCATTATTGTTTGAAGTTCAATAATCTCTGTTACATTCATAGAATTGTTTTTGGCAAAGCCAAAATTTCTCTCGTTTAGTAAACAAAAAAATTCATTCTTGGATATCTGAAACATGCTAAGCATGATCATTAATTGACAAATATTTTGTAGAAAGGAAGTCAAGTATGTACAATATTTATGAAATTTTCAACATCTGAAATAAATTTGTGATTCCGAAATCACTCATCTTACAGCCATTGATCAACCTTAAGGTTTATTTCAATAGGGAATCCAAGCAACTCGAAAATTCATCAAGGTCCATTTCGTTTGGTCAAACTTGCATTAATATATTCAATTCTGTCCAAATTGTGAATCTAGTTGTTATATCCAGCTACTCAGGTTACGTGAAGGTTAATGGGTTCAACCTGCTTTCTTGGTCAGCAAGACTCATATTAAATAGCATTGAGTGCCTAACCATGAGGGAAAGGACACAATGGTTAGAGAAACGGTCTATTGACTGATGAATATCACATATTCTGTGTAGTAAATTTACCTATGTAATGCATGCGCGATGAAGACAGAATGATAATTGATTGGTATAGTGGACACAAAAGCAGTATCAACGCATTAAACTCCGTGCCGTATAGACAACGCTGATGGAACTTTCCTTCAAGCGCAAGAACGTATCCAACATTTGCACATCAACTTAATCTACCGTCTTGTTGTTCTGACAGTTTCGCGTATATTCTCACATTAATTAACCGTTTCAACCGCGAGCCTATTGCTGTTTCTACCAGCGACATCACAGTGAAATCTGTCGCTAAACTTTTCCTGCAATTAGCATGTCCCATCCCCACCACAACCACTTATTGCGGGTTGTTCTTTCAATCCACGTTATATCGTGAAATGAATGAGTTGCTAAGAGCAAAATACATTCAGATAACCGCTTATAACACTTGATCTAACGGTCTAGAGGAGATGTTTTATCATCAGCCTAGAGTTGACTCAATGTCACAGGGGAGGGCATAGGACTTGTCAAAACACATATATTTGACCCTTCTCGATATGTATACAACAATAAATGATGTTTTTGAGTGTTCAACGTTACCGTTCAAAAATTTCCAGTTAATCTCTTAGCTTCTCTGATGTTTTTCTTGACATCATCATCTTATATTACCTCTACCGGTTACGTAAATTCATGCGAGAATCACACGCTCTTCCAGGTCGACCACACATTCATCCTATCTATTTTCTAAATGATTTGAGGGCACAGTCGAGCTCCAAATCTTCCATACACTTGAACATTCAAGGAAATTACCAGACAACCAAAATATTAGTCAGTGACAATAATGATCTTCAAGATACGGTTAGCATTGCATACTTGGAAGCTGCCAATACCGAATCTTCACTACCGTTCGAATCACAGGTATATCTCTCGAATTACAGTGAACTAAAACACTGTGTATCAACTCTCGTCACGGATGTCTTAAACAGTTATCTCAACCAAATCAAACCCCAGAACATCAAAACAAGTCTGAACCAATCCTCGTTGATTGTCAAGAACGTGTGGTCGTCGAAGATTTCGAACAAGAAGAAAAAATAATTTCGACGGTTGTCGGTGTTTCTCTGAAGTTTTCCACCGAAAGAAATTCTGGACGCTCGATTTGCTCGTTAGCCACAAACTGTCCTGTGCAAACTGACCTGAATTAAATACGACCTCATAGAATTTTTTAGCCTTATTTTTGAATAATTTTTTGGGCTTTCGTGGGAAATGTTTTTGACGAAATTAGAAAGCACGTTTGCATTTTATTCCAGTGTTGTCGTGTTCAAAACACTTTTTCTGACATTGCTGACTATTTACAAAAGAAATAAATTGAAGGTATGTCCAAAAGAAATTTTAAGTCTTTTGTGCTGAAAGGATTTCGATAAAACAGTCGCACATCCGGATGTGGAAGCCGTCAGAAGATGCCATCTAAACGATTTGGAAAACGCAGTTCCATTTGTAGTTTTGGGATTTTTCTATTGTCAAAGCAATCCAACATATTTATGGGCTTTGTGGCATTTCAGATTGTTCGTGATTGCAAGAATACTTCACACACCAGCATATTTATATACGGAAGGCAAAAATCCGAGAGAGCCACTAGCACTTCTAGGGATATTCATCAATTTGTCTATGTGTGTGCAATGTATGTCTTATTTCTGGTGAGAAAACTCACATTATTCCGTGAAGTGAAATTCGAAATAAAACTTGTTTATTTCAATTTTATTATCATTAATACCAAAAGCATTCTTTCCCATTTCGATTAGTGTCAAACTGTTTGAAACTAATGAGATCATTCCCCACTGTGGCGCTTCTGAGGAGAGCGCAAAAAATATAATATATACATTCGCATGACCGGTACTTTCGTCTTTTGCGCTTAATTCAGCTCAGCTCAGTTTGCACAAATCAGTAAGCGTCTAGAAAGCCAATCGAACGTCCGAAAGTTCTTTCGATGGGAAGTTGCAGAGCACCCACCACAGCAAAAACGTTTTCTTATTTTGTCCGTTTGAATTCTTCGACGATCACGACGCCAAGAGATTATCCGGATTGTATTTAGGGAGCACCACGTTATAACCAATGCTAGAAAAATTGATACGTCAATACATAAACATGGCGTATTTTGGTATGTATGTATATAAGTGCCGTACAGTCAGAGAGTGCACGTGGGCTAAGATACTGTCAAGTTACCCAGGACTAGGCGGATATGAGGAAGAAAAAAGAAATAAAATAGACATGGTAGTGAAACTCCAGCCTGTTTCAGCATGCAGATCACCACGGGTGACCAATTAATTCAGCACGGTGTTAGCCGCACAACGCAGAAGTACTGCACGATTGCACATCCGTGCAGGTAGCAAGGTAGGCGGATAATATGAAAACGTGCCTATAGTCAGGATGTGAATAGATATTTGAGACACATTTTTTTAATTTTTCAGACTAACAGCGTAGCTTAAAATTTGTAATCGATGCAAACATATAGTAATCTGGAAAAACAACCCATTATATGTTTATTTCCATTTTAACTGCAGTTAAATCAGACAGGCTATTGCAGCCGACGTTAACATTATAAAAAAAACATATTTCGAGTGAAAGTACCGTTCCCACCATACCTTGAACCATTCTTGCAACTGAAGGTCGGATGCATGTTAGCAGTAATGTCATTATTGTCTAATTCTCTCCGGGTAAAAGTGCACTATTCATGGTGTGACCTAGCTATTGTAATATAAAACAAGATAAAATCTTTCGGCTTTACACTAGAATGCAGAGCTCTCAAGGCTTGTCACACTGTGAGGCATCTAACGAAAGTAAATAGTTGGAATCCAACTGATGATTATCGTCTGTTAATGTAAAATCTATATAGCACAGCCTTGGTAACCTAAAGGTATCCCAGTCCATTTGCAGTCTAGTACCATCTGGCTCTAGACACTTGATTCCATACGTAAAGTGAGGAAAATCTCAATCGCTCGACAAAGCTATGAACTTCTCAACGTCCTTCAAAGGGTCAATGTGGTCAAACGATTCGTTGAATTGAACGATGTCATTAGCAGGTAGCACGGACAATAGATACCATATATATATTGAATGACAAGTTTTGAATCTTAGCATGGAAGATCAAAGATACCACAGTGTCTTACAACCACAACTTAACTATCACTTATTTGTTTAAAAGCATGTAATTGTGATCATACTGTCCCTACCACGAGACGTCCAATCAGCACGAATCCGGTTGTAAGTTAACCAGGATTTCATAACTACCAGAACGTTTTCTGATGTTAAATGAATTCACAAAAGACGTAGCACCTTAGTTGGGATAGTTCAAGTGATGATGTTCAAAATAAAAATGAACATTACAAACAAACATTACAAACATTTTAATCTATTTAGTCCAACCAACTTTACATGAAAGTACACTAAAATTGTTGACCATATTTCTCTGTATTAGCAGTGTACAGACAAACAAATCAGTTTTCTGTCGTTAAGACACTAAGCTGATTTATAATGTGAACTAATTAAGATATGATTAACGAATTTGAAGCAAATGCCCGGGTAAACTAGCATGCGGAACTTTGCACAGAAAATCCGTATTTCGTCCTTAACAGACTAGTGAAAAACGCAAGAATCCTTTTATTGCTTTTGTTGTTGGCCTCCTTCGGTAGATGTCGACCAGGGATGTACATTACAATCGCATGATATTTTCATGTTCACAGCTTTTCGAATGATTAAACAGTCCGATTCAGGAGGAACAATCTATCACGCAGTGCTCGCAACGATAGAACTCGGTCGATCGGCGCCATTTGCACGCCGGCAGCGTGATCTGCTTTTAGCAGCCAAGAGCTATCTGCTGCTCCAAAGTTTGTAGTCGAGGTTTTACACAATGCTTCCAATGTGAGCCGTCAAGAGCAAGTTCTTCCCAATTCGTGGGGTCAACGCCTAGCGCTGTCTTATCTCTTCCGATAACGTCATTTTACAGCAAGTGTGGTCTGCCCAATGGTGAACTTCCTGATTGCAACTCACCATAGAGTAGGTCTTTCGGAATACGACCAAGTTCCATTCTGTAGGTATGAAAGCACAAGCGTGATCCAGGCCAAGTGCCGCATAGTCATAGATTGTACATGGGCGAAGATACTGTCAGGTTGCCCAGGCCTAGACAGATATGAGGAATAAAAAAAGAACAGGAAATGGTAGTGAGACGCCAGCTTGTTTCAGAATGCAGTTCACTACCTCTGGCTAATTAATTTAGCACGGTGTTAGCCGCACAGCACAAAGTACTGCACGATTGCACATCCATTCTGTAGACGTGGCCAATGCACCGCAGGCGGCGCTGTTGTAGTAGGGTGAACATGCTATGTGGAACAGCTTTTGAAAGCAATTCAGCATTAGTAAATTTGTCCATCCACGATATGTTCAAGATACGACGGATGTATCGTAGATGAAAAGCAGTCAGCTTCCGTTCGCGTCTTGCGTGGGTGGTCCAAGTTTCACTGCAGTACAGTTAAGCATTTAGTACGCACGCGCTGCATACCATCATCTTTGTCTTTACAGTCAACTTCCGGTTACACCAAACACGAGAGTTTGTTGGGGACAAAATGAAAGCTGCTCCGACAATTCGCTGATCATTTTCCGTGTCTAGCGAGAGGCTATCCGTCATAGTTGCACCGAGATATATGAAAAGATATACTGGTTCAAGCTGACAGTTTCCAACAATGATGATTGGAGGCGATACAAAGAATTGATCAAGGAATTTATTCTCGTTCATGCTCTGTTAGCCAAAATATTTGCATGCCGATGAAAAACAGTCCATTAGCGACTGGATGTGTTCGTGGTAGTGAGCAATAATGGCTGCATCGTCGGCAAACCGCAGGTCACGTATTACCACACCCCGTACCTTGGTTTGTGATCTCAATCGGTTCGGGTTGAAAAGCTTGCCATCACTTTGCGTGCGTAGGTAAATGCCTTCTGTTCTCGTCCTAAAAGCGCGCTTCAGAAGCACAGCATAGAAAATGCTGAACAGCGTGGGAGCAGGAACACACCCTTGTTTGACGCCTCGGCAAATTTCAAAGGCTTCTGAAGGGAAACCGTTATAATGGACTGAGCCATTCGTGCCTGAGTGGAACCACATAACGAGTTGGAGCATTCGTGGGGGCCAGCCTATCAGATCAAGCATTTTAAAAAGACCCTCCCTGCTGACGTAGTCAAACTCCTTCGTTAAATAAATAAGAACAGCGTACAATGGCACACGCTGTTCGCGACACTTTTATTAGATGATGAACTACCATGCAAATGAGGATGGTAGATTTAAGTAATGCACGTGTCCTCCGCCAATTTGGAGATCGGTCACAAACCCTGATCAGCATTACACAGCGAATTCACCAAGATCAGGAAAAAACTCAAAAGATGACTCAGCAAACATTGTTTACAAAATCCAATGTTTGGATTGCGACAAATACTATGTTGGCCACAAGATTACATAAGCATCGATTGACAGTTCGACAACACGACCAAAAGTCGTTGATCTCAGTAGACGTGGATCAATTGGGACACAACACCGACTGGAACAATTCCGAAATAATACCAAGGGTAGCAATCGACAATATCATCGATCAACCAACACTTGCAATTGGCTGCGACGTACGGACCAATCAGAAATCGGTTAAAAAGAATATTAACGACGAACAAAGAGACAAACACAATGAATGGAAAAAAGAACACCGTATAAGCAGTCCACTCGCAAATCACCTCAAAAGAATTTTAGCTGCTGATGCCAACTAGCTTGATGAAAATACATCCGAAGCAAAACATGCCAGCACGGCGAACACCATTTGAACATTCACATCCTGAGCTACAAGTATTCTTTTCCATATATAATGCGTCTTAATGTCTAAATTTGGAGAATTCTTACTCACGTGATTGGTTTTGACAATTCAGCACAACAGTGTCTCTGGAAATCAGCATGGAACAACATTATTGTTCGAAGAGATATAAGTTTATGTTGTCTATTCTGACAGCAAATACATCGTCTCGTCTTGTGCGTAAAACGCAGTCGATGACGAGCACGGAAAATCAGGCAAAATATTCAAAATAGCTGGGGTTAGAAACAATGTAAATGGCCAAACAAAAGCGTTGACTGTACTGACAATAAGTCACAACTCAAACCTGATGAAATATTAGGCGTTATTCATTTTTTCCACATTTGAGTTCGTGGAATTTCCGGTCAGGTCGCGGTTGACCACTTTTGGTAAATGCATTGCCAATGCAATTTTGCGACACTTTTGTACTGTGTATATGGCACCGCTGTCAACGGGTTTGTCAATGACATTGATTATTGTCGTGAAAAGATTGGTTTGTATGTAATTGATTTGAGCACATTTTTGGCAACGATTTGTTACAGGCACAGAAGCAAGGATGTCGTTACAAACAGGAATCAGGTTTGGAATTACTTTCACCCGGCCAAGAACTGCACACGACATTTTTGGCGCTAGGCTTTTCGAGATAGACAGTCGAGAATAAGATTAACAGACCGGCGAGTGCGAGATTTATTGAAATCGATGAAATAAAAAAACTGAAGCAACGCAAAAATCCTAGCAGATAAGAAGTAACTTCACATTGGTTACATATGTAGCTAAACCATAGTTTATTTAAAATAAATCTTTGATGTATCGGGAACTGCGTTTGTAACCGAATGAAAAGTAAAGTGTATTCTGTGAATGTGCATTCACTTAAGCTTACAAATAATCTGATCGCAACGCAAGCAATACTACAACAACCAAAACACAAAAGACAGTCTCGTGTATATGAGAATCAATTGGTGTGACAATAAAAAACCACCCCAACCTAAATCAACTTGAGAACAAACGCTTGTTTTTATCGCTTTACCGTTTTTTGCCGGAAGCCTAGAGCTCATGTGATTGACACATTTCCGTTTACCTTAGCATGCAGCGGGAAAGGTTTTACACATTGGGTGAGAACCTAGGATGTCGCATGTGATGTTCAGAATACACCTTAGCCCATTTAACCCAATTAATCACGCGATGTTCAAAACGAAGTTCATGTTTAAAGAGGTAAATTAAAATTAAAAAATAATTATATCCAATTTTAGAATCTCGAATGCAACCCTTCCGGTTAAGCCTGAAAATCGCAGGCCTCACATTTTATAGCGAATGTGCAAAAGCTGGTGCCGTCGGCAAAAGTGGTAAAAATTCACTTAAACTAGAGTGCTCTCCATCTTTGACCGATACACAGGGAACCTCTTTTGCTTGAATAAAACACCACAGAACTGCATTTTTAACACAACTGGCAAGATGAGATGAAAGTTTTACGCTGGCTAACATTAGACTTGGCAGGCACATGAGGATCTCAATTGTGATGAGGGTGGACAATTAGTCTGAATGGACGTGCAATCGTGCTGTTCGTCTAAGCGGTGCAGCAAACACCGTGCTGAATTGATTCGCCAAAGGTACTGAGCTGTATACGGAAACAAACTAGAGTCTTAGTGTTATATTCTCAGCTGTCCGGGTCTGCCCGACCTGATAGTATCATAAACGACGTGCGACACTTTGCCCGGATCAGACTAGTGATTTAATGTCTGCATACATACATTCATATTCCGAAAGATCTACTCTATGTTGAGTTGCAATTAGAAAGTCGACCATTGGGCAGACCGCACTTGCGGTACAAAAACGTTTGCAAAAGATATATGAAAACTCTTGGCATTTACCCCGCGAGTTGGGAAGAACTTGCTCTTGACCGCTCACATTGGAGACATTGTGTAAAGCGTCGTCTGCAAGCTGGGGAGGAGCAGATACAGCTCTTGGCTGCTGAACGCAGATCACGCCACCGGCGTGCAACTGACGCCCTAAAACCGACTTCTGACTATCGTTGCGGGAGAGATTGTTCCTCCCAAATCGAACTGTTTAGTCATTCAAAAAGCTGTAGAACATGAAAATTAATGAGATTGTGATGTACATCTATGGTCGACATCTACCAAAGGAGGCCAACAACAATATTCATACTCTGAACTACTGCTACCGAGAAATTCTAACCATCCACTATCAACAAGCGCCAATGTATAAAAAGCAAATCAGTAAAATTAAACACTGCTAACGTTTCGTACAGCTCTATAGGCTGCAACGAGGGTTAACAAGTTAAGCGCAACAGTCCACCTGTCAAAGGTTCCAAGGTTGTCACAGCCGCATGCGGCAGTGGGGATGAGCTCTCACTGTCAATAAAATGCTCTCATATGGCGTGCGTCTCAAACAGCCTCTGACAACCAAAGCCCAGCTCCTGGCCTGCACGTGGCGGAACTGCTTTTACTGACAGGAGAAGGGGCGAAGGCGGATGACTGGCGCCTCAAAACCAGTTTGCTCCGGGTAGATGGAGCTCGTCAGCCTGGGAGGGCAGTTCATCTAAGGGAAAGAAAACCCTTATTCCAAAACTCCGCTGCCTTGCGGCTTCGGGAGTGAACCCTGAGGAAAAATCCTTGCTGCCTTGCAGGTTGCACCTGGTCGTGCAAAGGCTAGAGAGGCGTACTCGAACAATCGCCGAGGCACTTCAAGAGAGGCGCAAAAACCCTCAAAATGGTCACTGGTTCTCGCGAAGGAAAAAAACCGCTGCCTTGCAGGATGACTTTTGAGTCAAAGGCTCCGGGTGGGGTCCCCTAAGCTAACCCCCTACTTCGGCCTTGACAACCGGGTAGTATGTCGCCTTCAACAAGAACCATGGAACCTACTTTTTTCTTTCATCATGTACCCTCTTCATGGTATACTTGTTGGCACATCGTCTGTAAAGACTTGTGTAATAATAATAATAATACCTGTCAAAATATACACGAAATCACAAATCGACACAGTCACCGGCTCTCAAGGTGCCCCGGGCTAAACAACCTACATACCGCGCACTCTCCTCGGGAACACAAGCGATAAACAACTCAGCAATAAGCACAAAATATATACACAAACAGAAACAAAACACACGAGCAGCAGTGGAAACGTTGAAATCACAATAAAACAATCTCAAATAGTTTAAACTCCTCATGATTGATTCAATAAAACGTTGAATGATTGAAAGTGGCATTGTCAGTGAGTGCACACACACACGTACACCCAGGGGAGGAAAACGCATAACGAGGTCGAAAAGCAAACGTATTCACAAGATGGCGAACGAACGGCGCGAAAACGCGGCAACCATCCCCAAATGTTCTCAATGTTCTCTACTGATGTGACCGGTTGACCGGCACGGCAGGTTGAACAGCACCAAGACGAAGTACGGGGATACCGTGTCGACACAAGTGACTGTTGTCTCCGCTTTCGTGATTCGTCCAGCGAATGATCCTACTTTGATCGCCTCGAACACACAGCGCCACGGGTCGTTTGGGAAACAGCACTTTGGACGGGAGCGGAGACCAACGTTCGGTCAACGAGCGTGGAACCACTTTGATTCGATTCAACGTCTCTTTACCAGCGGCTGCCCAGTGCACAGGAGACTCTGTATGAGAAACCGTGGCGATATGATTCGCTGTGGAGTAGAATGGTAGACGTTGGTGGTAAATCACACGGGAACAGCCAGGAGGGGGCGGGTCAGATTCACTGGTTCGGAAAGGAGTGGGGAAATCGTCGGGGTTTTGTTTGAGGAGATAGTTTGGTGGTCGCAGTGGCTGGTGTGTTTGGTACGATGGTTCCGTGGATAAATCACCGGATTGCGGAAGCAAGTCAATGTCTTCGGGGATTGAATGTGGGCCGGTAGTGTCAATCATCTCGGAGTAACACTGACCATGTTGAGAAGCGTTTCGGGAACTGCGAAAGGGAGAAAATTGAATCGCTGATTGGACAGAAATCACAATGATAATAGGGATGAAGTGCCTAAGCAAATAGATGTAACGAGCTTGATAAATCGACAGCTTTTACGGGGATAGGCGAAAAGCACAGGTCTTGACGCGGGGTATAATACGGTTCAACTGTCAATGGATGAATGTGGCATTAGCTTGTCAATAAACATTATCGATAGCCGTTCTAATGCCGGGTGGCATTTGGGATAAGCTCTCACTGTTTATAAAATGCTCCCATATGGCACGCGTCTCAAATAGTCTCTGACAACCAAGTCCAGCTTTTGGCCTACACGAGTGGCTTCCCAAGCCCGGCGGAACTGCTTCTACCAACTGGACAAGGGGTGAGGGCGAGTGGCTGGTGCCTGAAAACCAGTTTGTGTCAGGCAGATGGAGCTCGTTAGCCTGAGAGGGCGTTTCATCTAAGGGAAAGAAAACCCCGATTTTAAACCTCCGCTGCCTTGCGGGATACCCGATCGTGGGAAACGCTTCGGGAGTAAACCCTGAGAAAAAATCTCCAGCAGAGTCTCGTAGACGGCTAGTTGGTGCACACCGTCTCTTTCTGGCAACTCCCTGCTGCCTTGCAGGTCGCACTTGGTTGTGCAAAGGCTAGACAAGCTGACTCGAACAAACGCCGAGTGGTGCTGGGGACGCCGCTTTGTACCCAAATTCCCAAGATTCTTCATGCGAAGACGACTCATTCTCCAGGAGGAGATAGTCGCACAAAAGTAAAGTCTGGATAAGAGTAATCCACACCGATGTGACATGATGGGAGCCGAGGTAAATTAGCGCGTATGATCTACTTAATTTGTCTATCAACATGTGGATTTCAAAATCAAATCGGCATGGTATATGGTAATCTAGGACAAGCCAGGATCAATGTTCGATGCCACACAGACCCTGACCGCACCTAAATTACATTATCCCGGGTCTGGAAAGCGGCGCTGTGTAGTTAAGTTCTATCGAATACCTGTAAACGTCACCGAAGTTTCGATCGTGAGGCAGCGAAAAATACACCTACTCTGCATTTACATCCAACGGTAAAGACTGTAGTGGCTTGGCTACATCCTCCAAAAGACAGTCGCTGTGCTCACGACTCTAGTCGGTGTCGGCGACAAGGTGGAACAAACGAAGACCCGACTCTCAATTATGAAGGAGATTATATTATATTATTATTATTGCACAAGTCTTTACAGACGATATGCCAACAAGTATACCATCACGTACATGATGAAGTTGAAGTAGGTTCCATGGTTCTTGTTGAAGGCGACATACTACCCGGTTGCCAAGGCCGAAGTAGGCGGTTAGCTTAGGGCACCCCACCCGGAGCCTTTGACTCAAAAGTCTTCCCGCAAGGCAGCGGCTTTTTCCCTTCGCGAGAGCCGGTGACCATTGTGAGGGTTCTTGCGCCTCTATTGAAGTGCCTCGGCGATTGTTCGAGTACGCCTCTCTAGCCTTTGCACGACCGGGTGCAACCTGCAAGGCAGCAGGGATTTTTCCTCAGGGTTCACTCCCGAAGCCTTTCCCGCAATCGGGTATGCCGCAAGGCAGCGGATGTTTGGAATCTGGGTTTTCCTTCCCTTAGACGGACTACCCTCCCAGGTTGACGAGCTCCATCAGCCCGGAGCTCGTCAAGGAGATTACCAGAAACTGTGTACCGAAAGTTGGAGCACGACTGGATAACCATGTGCAACGATCTCACCGCCGATCGACCTGCGCAGAGTTCTCAATGAAGCCAGCTAATTTACCCATTAAGACGTCGTGACACACTTGTAGAATTTCGGATTGCATGAGAACAAAGACTCCAAATCGAAAAGATTCTAAGCTATACCAACAAATTGAAGCCCAGAACTATGTGCTAGGTTACGCCCATTCAAATGATAATGCGTTGCCCGACGGCAAACAATAATCATTACCATATACAGGTGCAAATGCCGAGCGCGCAAATTCCTCTGAACGTGGCATTCGACAATGAACTTGATTGGCCAACACTCCCAATTGGCTGTGGCTTATAGACCAATGATAGACCGCTTACGAAGACAGCTTATGAACTGGGTCAACCTATGGCCGTGAAAGTGAATGTTAGTTCTCAAGATGTCATTATACAAGCCACACCGACAAAAAGCCATATTGACAATGGCTTCGAACACCAACAGGGGGCATTAAGATTACATTATTATTATATTATATTTGACAATCTGATACAGATATAGTGCCGTTCAACATAAACAATGAGATGTACAAGCGAGAAGGGGGGTACAAAGCGTTGTCATCGGCATCGTTGAACGTAGGCATGATACTACCCGGTTGCCTACACCGAAGTGGGGGAGATTTCGTTTAGGGGGTCCCACCCCGAGCCTTTACCCACAAGGCAGTGGAGCGAGAGAGGTTCGCACCTATCGGTGGCCGGTGACCGACGAAGCGGTTCATACGCCCTTTTTGGGAATTTCCAGTTCGGAGCCCGATAACCCCGTTGATAGGTTGGTGACTTCAGTTTTTGCCTGTGCACCATACAATGTCCTTGGATAGGACAAGGGGCAGTGACTTTTGGAGCGGCGAGTCACATCCGCCGCGTTGTGATGTCATCATTGGATTTTTGTGGCTTTTTATATATCACAAGTTCATATGGGATTCAGACCAGTGATAAGGACATTACGTATAGCGCCTATCGCACACATTCTTCGCTTTGCCCGTAACGTCACATTGTTTGTGAATGCAATGAAAATTTACGGCTGAAAGACATTCTAACATGAGCCTGTGATTAGGCTCAATAAGAAAATATGCGTCATTCAAGTACAAGACTGCCCAGCATGTGATACATCGCGCATGGGCCGCCAGATGTACGATCATTAGGGGCGTTCGACAATTGATTTATGCGACTATCTCCTCCTGGAGGATGAGTCGGCTCCAACGAAGATTCTTGGGAATTTGGGTACAAAGCGGCGTCCCCAACACCAGTCGGCGTTCGTTTGAATCAGCTTCTCTAGCCTTTGCACAGCCAAGTGCGACCTGCAAGGCAGCAGGCAGTTGTCAGAAAGAGGTGGTGTGCACCAACTAACCGTCTACGAGACTCTGCTCCAAATTTTTCCTCAGGCTTTTCTCCCGAAGCCTTCCTCGCGATCGGGTATCCCGCAAGGCAGCGGAGGTTGAAAGTTAGGCTTTTCCTTCCCTTAGATGAAATGCCCTTCCAGGCTAACGAGCTTCATCTACCCGAAGCAAACTGGTTTTCAGGCGCCAGTCACTCACCCTCGCCCCTTGTCTAGTTGGTAGAAGCAGTTCCGCCGGGCTCGGGGAGGCACTCGTGCAGGCCAGAAGCTGGACTTGGTTGTCAGAGGCTATTTGAGACGCGTGCCATATGGGAGAATTTTATAAACAGTGGGAGCTTATCCCCACTACCACCCCCGGATATGACAATCCTTTGGACAATTTGTGCCTTGAGGTTAAACTTAGATGCCCGATATATTAATTGAATATCTAACACAGTTAATAGACGACGAACAAGTTGACACAATCGAGCACGGGATATAAAATCTACAAGCACTTAGCGACAGCGTCACCTGGTTCCCAATTGTGTAGGATAAGAACTGAACTCGATTATGTTTCAACCGAACTGGGAAAGCTGGCCTAATACGAGACAAACAATATCCGACTGCTCCATTCCCAAACCAGATCCGGTTAGCTTTGGAAGTATACTATACTTGAGGAGTGGAAGAATCTAAAATTTTCAATCAATGACTCAGATATAAGAAGTGTAGATAGAAGCAGTAGGAATCAACTGGTTGGGGCGCCTTATGGTATGAAAACTCAAGCCTAATCCAGGCAAAGTGCCATACAGTCAGAGACTGCACGTGGGCAAAGATACTAACAGGTTGCCCAGGCCGATAAATAGAAATGGTAGTGAGACTCCAGCGTGTTTCAGCATGAAGCTCACTACCGTTAGCCAATCAATTCAACACGGTGTTAGCCGCACAGCACAGAAATGCTGCACAATTACGCATCCGCGCACCTTATTTACATGTGATGTCCATCAAGGAAGGCAACCGGTAATTTTGTCGGAAGAATGACTACTAACAACTCGACATAAGTCAAAGCTTGGGCGATCAGCTGGTTTATATGAAATCTTCAAGTCCCGTAAAGAAAACCATCAGATTCATTCTTTATAAGGAAACAAGCAACTCAGCAGAATTAGCGGCAGATCAAACTGCGATGCGGTTCCAAGGTTGTCACAGCCGCGGGCGCCAGTGGGGATAAAAATGCTCTCATATGGCGTGCGTCTCAAACAGCCTCAGACAACCAAAACCCAGCTCCTGGCCTGCACGTGGCGGAACTGCTTCTACTGACAGGAGAAGGGGTGAAGGCGAATGACTGGCGCCTCAAAACCAGTTGGCTCCGGGCAGATGGAGCTCGTCAGCCTAAGAGGGCAGTCCATCTAAGGGAAAGAAAACCCTGATTCCAAACCTCCGCTGCCTTGCCGCATACCCGATTGCGGGAAAGGCTTCGGGAGTGAACCCTGAGGAAAAATCCTTGCTGCCTTGCAGGTTGCACCTGGTCGTGCAAAGGCTAGAGAGGCGTACTCGAACAATCGCCGAGGCACTTCAAGAGAGGCGCAAGAACCTTCAAAATGGTCACCGGCTCTCGCGAAGGAAAAATCCGCTGCCTTGCGGGAAGACTTTTGAGTCAAAGGTTCCGGGTGGGGTCCCCTAAGCTAACCTCCTACTTCGGCCTTGGCAACCGGGTAGTATGTCGCCTTCAACAAGAACCATGGAACCTACTTTTTTCTTTCATCATGTACCCTCTTCATCGTATACTTGTTGGCACATCGTCTGTAAAGACTTGTGTAATAATAATAATATAATAAACTGCGATGCAGCGACGTGAAATATGAAAAACGAGTGGCGAACATACCGATAATGGACTCTCGCGTGCGTCATCATGTGCGACTTCAAGTTGGTAGATTGAGCAAATCGCTTGTGACAATTTTCAAACGGGCAAATGTAAGGTCGATCACCGGTGTGGATGCGCTCGTGTGTGCGTAAATTGAAGTCCAACGAGAAGCGTTTGCCACAGCCCTGAAACAAGAGGGGGTTTCAAAGTGTAGAAAGGGAGCAGAAAAAAGGCGATTGGACAATATGTGACAATCAACATGATGCACGGATGTGCAATCGTACAGTACTTCGGAGATGTGCAGCTAACTTCGCGTTAAATTGATTTGCCCGGACTACCTGAGAGTATCTTAACGCACGTGTAGTCTCTGACGGTGCATCACTTCATCATCATCATCATACACAGCATTACACCGGTAGCGCGTACCGAATGCTTAACTGCCCCACAACCATGAAAAAGTAAAATCCTAAAAGATGGGGAAGGGTGGGACTAAAATAGCTACGGATTCTATAGAAGAGTAAGCACAAACAAACTGGGTAGAGTTGCCTACACCTCAAATGGAACATGCATTCAAACAAGTTTCGTGAACGAGTAGAGCGACATCCGCATGACAGCTTCCTTGCGGCTTTCACTATCATGCATCATAACAAGCTTTTCTCGTCACTCCGCTTGACAACAAACAAGGTTAAGCAAACACTCCAAGAAGATGCTTAGTACAAGACCGCCATGGAACACGGTTTCGCTCGAATCAGGCTAGTGATTCTATACATGCAGGCTTCCTAGACGAAGAACAGCTTGGCTTACAAAACCTACAGTAGTTGTGTCACGCGGCATGAACCGACGCCCGTCTAAATGGTGAGTGCACATCAAAATACAGAGTGAGATGGCTGTTACAATACGTAAGTATGTATGTATGATGTATGAAAGCACAAGCCTGATCCAGCTAAAGTGCCGCACAGTTAGAGACTGCACGTGGGCTAAGATACTATCAGGTTGCCCAGGCCTAGACAGATGTGACGAAGAAAAAAGAACAGGAAATGCTAGTGAGACTCCAGCTGGTATCAGCATGCAGCTCACTACCTCTGGCCAATCAATTTAACACGGTGTTAGCCACACAGAACAAAGTACTCGCATGATTGCACATCCGTGCACACAATATGTAAGTAAAATGCTATTGGTCGAAAAAGAAAATACAAAGTCACCGAGGCACGATAACTCCTGATTGTGTAAATGTATGAAGAAACACCAGGATTGTATCCAAAAAATGTGACATCAATTATCAAACAATGTGCGCTTGACATAAAATTGAAGGAAGCGACATGAAAATTGAAATCAGTGTCCTTGACGATCATTTGCGGTAATCAACATGGGACGAGATGTAACTGGCAGGCGCAGTTGCGTACGCCGAGGATACGACTGAGAGTGTGAGGCTAAGAGATTTGCGAAATAGACGGGTTAGGTTTAAACACTTTGACGATCTAAACACCGCAGTCATGGACTGCACCTTGCCCAGGCCTAACCCGTGATAAGGGGTGACGGCAGTGAGACTCCAGTGTGTTTCCGCATGCAGCTTACTATGTGATAAATCAAGTTAGCACGGGAATAGATGCAAAGCACAGAAGACTGCCCCATTGCACATCCGTGCATAAGCCAATCAATGTGTTAATGCAAAACTGTATCTGCTTTATGAAATTCATGTGGATATCAAGAGGAGCATCGTACGGTGTAAAACAAATGACCGCACCTGACAGGCAACAACCCACATGGTGTGTTGATCATCATCATCATCATGAAGCACAAGTCTGGAGCCAGACAAAGTGCCAAGCAATATGAGGCAGGATGGTATGGTATGAAAGCACAAGCCTGATCCAGGCAAGGTGCCGCAGAGTCAGAGACTGCACGTGGGCTAAGCTAGTGGCAGGTTACCTAGGCCTAGACAGATATGAGGAAGAAAATAGAAATTGTTGTGAGAGTGCAGCATATTTCAGCATGCAGCTCACTACCGGTGGCCAATCAATTTAGCACGGTGTTAGCCGCACAGCACAAAAGTACTGCACGATTGCACATCAGTGCAGGAAACGATCTATTGAGGAACCAGGGAACTATTTGACGGTAAATTAGCTGTTTCTTTCGACAGTTCGATAGCAGAATCAAATAATGAGAGACAACACTATGATATCGTTCAAATAAATGTAATGACAATCTGGCAACCCTGACTAGTTTAGGTTTGCATTTGGAATTCTGCAGCGGTGATGTAGGGCGAATAAATGTAGCATGCGAAAACCGAGTCAGTGCGTTTTCGAACCCTGATGACGCTTCATACCAATGGCACAACTAACACGCTACGTTACACGGATCGTCGCTAGTAAGGAGCGGTTGAACTGCCATTCTGAGATTCCTACCGGAAGACGACGACAAGTCATAACGTGGAGATTCCACGATTTATGAGTTTTTGCAACAGGTATATCCATATGCCCTGCACTACAGGTGCACGATAATATGGAAAACCGAACCAAAAGAACCACAAAACTTGTAGAACTTCAAGCACAGACACACTATGTTATGAAAGCACAAGCCTGATCCAGGCAAAGTGCCGCACAGTCAGAGACTGCACGTGGGCTGAGATACTGTCAGATTGCCCAGGCCTAGACAGACGCGCTGAGATCAATCAAGTACTGTAGGCGAGTACAGAGACATGAACATGGGAGCTTTCGTGTGGTTTATGCGCCATATCCATATAACTCGGCACCCCACTTGTCAAAGACCCCAAGAACATACCTACAACAAGACCGTCACTGAAACGATTTTGAGAGTAAGAAGTAAATGCGAATTATGATTAGTATATGCTACCGATGTATGAAAGCACAAGCCTGATCCAGGCAAAGTGCTGCACAGTCAGAGACTGTACGTGGGCTAAGATACTGTCAGGTTGCCCAGGCCTAGACCGATGTAATAATAATGTCCCTGATGATACTGATGGAAACCAACACGGAAACGGATCGCCTTAACCACAACTAGTTTAGCCGTCAAGACGTTTGGCTTGTTGAACCAAGTATGACCACACTCTGTCTAGGCCTGGGCAACCTTACTTTTACTTTTGTGCGACTATCTCCCACTGGAGGATGAGTCGGCTTCAATGAAGATTCTTGGGCAACCTGAAAGTATCTCAGCCCACGTGCAGTCTCTGACTTTGCCTGGATCAGGCTTGGGCTTTCACATCATATCACACACCCAAAACGACACCATCACGAGAGACAAGATCACGTTAGGAAAATGCCAGTGACTCACTTCAAAAGTACACTGAAAGGGTTTTTCCCCTGTATGGACCAGTTGATGTCGCTTCAGTTTGCTAGATTCCACAAACGCTTTACCACATTCCGCACACACATGCACGCGAGGTCCGTGAGTGTGCAAATGTTTTCGCATGGACGAGTTATCACGAAACACTTTGCCGCAACCTTTGTGTGGACAATGAAACACGACACAATCGGAAAACGGTTTCAGGCCGTTGAACGGACGTGAACAACCGGACTTTGGAGGGGCGGGTGCCAGCGCGGGGAAACGCTTGGCGTGTTCAGCCGTCATGTCTTTCTGCTCTGCACTCCGGCACTCAGCAATCGCATTGGTTTCACGATGTGTGTTTGCACGTCGGTTGGGTCGTTTACGCTCAGTGATGGACAGCACATTTGGTCTGGACACACGTTTGGCCACATTTCGCTGGTTGTCGTGAGACGCATTTAGGGTACCTTGATAATTAAAAAGTTGAATACAAAAACTGGATACAAGCATGATAATAAATAGATCAGTATGAGAAATAAACGAGTTGTGCAGCATCTAGTCGGTGTACATAAGTAAACATACATGTTCTAGCATCTATGCATGCAATTATGTATGTATGGTATGGTATGAAAGCACAAGCCTGATCCAGGCAAAGTGCCGCACAATCAGAGACTCCAAGTGGGCTAAGATACTGTCAGGTTGCCCAGGCCTAGATAGATATTAGAAAGAAAATAGAAATGGTAGTGAGACTCCAGCCTGTTTCAGCCACCGGTGGCCAATCGATTTAACACGGTGTTAGCCGTACAGTAAATAAGTACTGCACGATTGCACATCATTGTATGTATATAGAAGAACATAGCTTTAGACGGGTATATGAATTTATAGAAACAAAAATAAGTTCGCCACAAAACTCAAGAAAAAGATACGAAGAAATCTATCCAGCAAGTTTAAGAAGTGAACATGCACTTATTTACGTGTGTATAAAAGTATTCAAAAATGTGTACATGTATTTATGTACGTATACATGTATGCATGTGTAGGTAGGTAGGTATATATGTATCTATGTATGCATGTATGTATGTATGCATGTATGTATGTATGTATTTATATATGTATTTATGTATGTATGTATGTATGTATGCATGCATGCATGCATGCATGTATGTATGTATGTATGTATGCATGCATGCATGCATGTATGTATGTATGTATGTATGTATGTATGTATGTATGTATGTATGTAGGCATGTATACATGTATGTATGCAACCATGTTTGTTTGTCTGTATGTATGTCATGTTTGTGTTTTTCATTATTCATCTCTTAATCCTATACTCTCTTTTGCAGCTATACTACTTTGATTGTGAATTGAATAAAGCCTAATTTAAGGCAATCAGTCTTTTCTAACTCGGTGTTTGCTTGATTCAATCATAACAGCTTATGCAATTCACAAATTCTAAAATGGAACGATTCCTGCGCCCAGAGAACTTTGACGCGGATCCTAACGCTCAGAACGCTGGAAACATTAGCTTCATATTTTTCAAATTTTATCAACGAATTGGGCGACATACTCTCAAACAAATTGAAAATCTTAAACAATTGCATTTCATCTGATGTTTACTACTTAATCGCTGACTGTTCAATTTATTCTGACGCGATCCATATACTCGAGACCTTATACGTCAAGCCGAAAAATGAAGTTTTTACACGTCACAATCTGGCGACATGTAAACAAGAGATTGCCAAATTACGAGATCTTGGTAAATATTGTAATTTCAAGTCCAACAACAATACCAAGACGATGTGATCCGTGATGCATTTATCAATGGTATCCGGTCTAACGAAATTCGTCAGAGGTTGCTGGAACAGTTTGCACTGAACTTTCATAAGACTTTTGATACTGCGAGATCTCTCGAACTAGCCTATCAGCACTCGGAATCGTACATTAGTAGACCTCGTTAAACAAGCAGTGCCGCTGTTTCCAAACTGAAGCATAACTTATCAGAATAAAGTGAAACTATTTCTGTTGCTATTACTTTACTTTTATGCGACTATCTCCGTCTGGAGGATGAGTCGGCTCATTGAGGAACCTTGGGAATTTGAGTACAAAACGGCGTCCACAGCACCACTCGGCGTTTGTTCAAGGCACCCGCAGAGCAAATGCCCCGCACGCGAAGCCATATGTAAGGGTTGTGGGGTAAAATGTCATTTCGTAAAGGGTTGCCTGCTACCAAATATAATGCGTAATAGAGATCAGTCTGTAAATTCTGTCATACCAACACATCTCTGCTCTGCTGCTCCTTCCTCTCTGTCTGACGCTGTTAGTAACATTTCCCTCCGTGGAGTGATTTTGCAAGCCCTTGTGGACACGGGCCGTTCACAGAGTTGTCAACTCTTCTGTTGCCCATGCTAATTGTTGGAGGGATGATGTCAATCGGAATAAAATAATTCTGGCGAATACCGAACTCAAAAGTATCACTAAGGGTTAGTGGTGTCTCTCCAACAAACACACAGATATTTTTATCCCCGATTCAAGTTTTCAGTCATGCCAAATTGATGTGCTGATATTTTGCTGCGAGTCGACTTCCTCAAGTTGCACGAATCAATCGAAATTCCGTTTGGTGGACCAAAAACTTCTATTTCAATCTGTGCACTAACTAGAGCTATAGTTAACCCACCGTTTTTGTTCAGAAATGTTTCCCCTGGATGGAAGCTTATTGCTACAAAATCCAGGCGATATTCTCTCATTGATGTCTATAAGGTTTTCAGTACACTAGACTTGCATTAAATATCCATTCGAAACGAAGAAAGGCCCTACACTGGGTTTGAGCCGTCCGGGAAGCTATACCAATTTTGTCGCGTACCATTTTGGTGTTACAAACGGAGTCGCTTGCTTCCAAAGAATTACCGATGAACTAATCTCTAAAGGAAATTTATCGGGCATATATGCATACATCGAGAATGTCGTTATTTGTGGTCACGAAAAGGTTAATCACGATGAAAACTTATCGAAATTATTGGAAGTCGTCAAAAGTCATGATTTAATCTTAAACGACACTGAGAGCATAATCGCTGTCAATTCAATCCGAACTCTTGGATACGAAGTATCCGAAAGCATTGTCAAGCCAGATCCAGAGCGTCGAGTTCTGTTAAAGAATTACCACCTCCAACAACCTTAAAAGCACATCAACGGGCAATTGGTATGATCGCTTATTATTCAAATTTGATACTTTATTTCTGTGACCCCACTCATAACCACTCTTTTCGTCTTTCTAGATCCGCTCTTGAATTATTCAACCGTTGAAAATTCGGTTTAAAAAATGCTTTACTAATAAACGATGATCATTCCGTCTCTTTAACGGTCGAAACGGACGCATCTGGCGTGGTCATCGATGCTACATTGAACCAGAACGGAAGACCTGTTGCCTACTTTTCACGGAAATTGAGTCCTAGCGAACAACACCATTCAGCGGTGGAGAAAGAGGCTTGCACAATTGTTGAAGCCATTCAAAAATGGAAGCACTACCTGATCGGTCGCTCATTCAAACTTGTTACGGACCAGTGTTCCGTTTCGTTTATGTACGAAAGCAGACAATGCAGTAAAGTCAAAAATGATACAATTTAGCAATGGCGTTTGGAACTTTATAAATATCAATACGTCGTTTACCGACCACGCAGCTGATGCATTGTCACTCCCAAATTGCTGTTCTATTTTTCCGTCCATAGATCTCAAGCAACTTCACCAGTCTTTTTGCCACCCTAGCGTAACTGGTTTAATGCATTTCATCCGTGCCAGAAAGCTGCCGCGCTCTTTGGAAGAAGTCAGAAGAATGAGTGCATCTTGTCGGATTTGTTGTGAAGTAAAGCCTCATTTTCACAAAGCAGCTAATTCGCATTTAATCAAAGGTACTTAGTCACGTGAACGGATGTACAATCATGCAGTACTTTGTGTTGTGCGGCTAACTCCGCGCTAAATTGATTGGCCACATGTAGTGAGCTGCATGCAGAAACATGCTGGAGTCTCACTATCATTTCCTGTTCTATTTTCTTTCTCGTGTGTCTAGGCCTGGGCAACCTGACCGTATCTGAGCCCATGTTCAATCTCTCACTGTGCGGCACTTTGCCTGAACAAGGCTTATGATTGCATACCTAACCATACCATACTCAGTCATTCAAAAGATTGAGTCTTGAATTCAAAGGACCATTACCATCGACAACCAGAAATCGTTACTTGTTAACAATTATCGATGAGTACTCTCGGTTTCCCTTAGCGTTTCCGTGCGTTGAAATGACAACACAAACGATTGGGAACGGTCTCTATCACATTTTCACGACTTTTGGAACACCTGACAGTCGTTCTTCTTTAATGTCCTCGGAACTTCAGAAATTCTTGCCGATTACCGAATCGCTACCAGTTGGACTACACCCTACAACCCCCAATGCAACGGTCAAGTAGAGAGTTTCAATAATACTCTGTGCAAGTGCATCTTACTCTCTTTGAAAACTCGTAACCTTCATACTGGACAGTGAGAGATTGTTCTTCAAGATGCATTCAATCCCATCAGACCTTTGCTTTGCATGGCCACAAATACCATTCCCAATGAACCACTTTTTGCTTACAATCGCCGTTCCGCAACGGGCACTACCCTTCCAACAAGTCCTACCACACCAGGTATCGTGTTTCTCAGAAAGAATTCCCGCGGATTGAAATACGATTCTTTTTTGAAGGAATTACTGAAACTCATTCAACTGTTCCTCTCCAAAAGTCTGTAACACATGAAACACTCCCACGATTCTACAATTATACCTAGTTCACCATCCACACAGAAAAAAACGTTCTGATTATATTTTAAAGCAACACAGAGTTCACCCTTAGATAATGTCAGGTTGCCATGGCCTAGACAAATATGAGAGAAAAGAGAAAATACACATCAGAATATGCGAGCAAGGTAGGGTATGGTATGCACTGAGAATGTAAGGCATTTTACATAAGCAAACACGAGCATTTATGTTAGTTTGTGGACATTTAGTACTAACACTGACCTTTAGACACGATGCTGCTACTGATTTGAAGTACATTTTGGCAGAATACAGTAAATATCGTCTGCTCTTATTAGCAGCATGCACGACTGTGTCGTAAACGGCCTCTAATATGTCACGAAACATTGAATCTCTTAAGGACGCGACCACAACGAGTTCATCGATAAAAGTATAGCGCATCAGAAGGACATTTTGCACAGATTAACAAAGGACACTAAGGAACTGACCAATGGTACAATTATGTCGTGTCGAGAGAGTTCGCAAAAAAACAGGTTTGCGATGATTAGCGAGAGCACCTACACTCAGCGAAACGTAACGGTGTTTTAGGACTGTCCATAAATGTGTTGTAGTGTCCGACTATAATGGGCAAATTAGACCAGAATAGAGAGATTGATGCATTTAGGATTTTTAGGCAGATGAAAAAATGCCTACCGAAAAACAACGAATTGATTCAATAAGTGATATATCAAACCCGAACAAACAAAAATCGACGCACCTGTATTTAACCGAGAACGATAGAGCAAGCGCTCGCGCAATTGAGCATGCCAAGATGAACCTTTTGGCAATAGCAGTGACGGTTGATTAGGAAACGAAAATTGTAGCTGGTCCCCGGAGCCGTCAATTGATGGGAGATCACACGAAGTTTCTTCAGTAGCTTCTAATTGGGGAAAATCTAATGAAGGCAATCCTGGTTCATAAGTACATCCAAATGACTGAGACATTTTAGTATAGTCATCCGAAGAATTTTCATCGAAGTTATCGACGCTCTCTTGGTATTCAAGCTTAATACAGGCATTCAGTTGATCACCGAGGGGGACAACTCCATCAGACACATTTGTTTCGATGCCTGGCGATACATTTTGTTTGTGAGGGGAATCTTCAGAATTAACATGCTTCCTATCAGGATTGTCGTCCGCTTCTATAACTTCCTCTCTGACACAAAATAAATCGTCAGGATCCATTAGAAACAAATCTCCATAATGATTGCGATCTGTTAACCCGGGACATGAGTTTTCATTACCGATATCACTGAGCTCTGTAGATTCTGCGTTCAAATCAAAATCGACCACTTTATTCATGTTTTCAACATAGGACGTAACTTCCTTTATTGAACCGTCATTGAAGTACAAATCAGACATTATAGAGAATGCATAAGCTGAAATTACGATGAATATATCCTTTTATGTTGAAATTTTCAGTGTAGTATAACTTTAAATGGCAATCAATTGGATATAAATGATACCAAAATAGGGCTATAAATTAGACCAGGAATTAAAAATGAAAACCGCGGGCAACTATTTGACCTTCTGCTCAGTGCAGGTCAGTTTCCTCTTCTTATTCTTGATAGATGACAAAGGGTCAAGCCCTTGTAAGACGCATCTATTTTTTCAGAAACATAGTCAAGGAGGACCTCAGTTGAGAAAACGTTGTCTAGTGTTTTACAGCTTTGCCGTGAGAGCATGCAGCACATTAACCAATAGTTGCGTAAATTGGTTTTCAGTTATTGCTTCAATATCCTCTTCCGAAAGCGCATTCCAGAATTTGTATATTCTTGTTAAGTACGTGAATCCATGTTTTGGTGTTGTGTCCTTAGCCTTTTGAAGTTTCAGAGCATGGCCATGGATTCTTGAGCCCGCCACGAAAGGGAAAATCTCGCGCAGCACGTCACCATAAGTTTGTCGAGTTTGTACAAATCCATTTTTACTTAACAATTTTTCTGGTGAAAAAACTATTGTACAGTTTTTGATATCTCCAGTTCAATTTGTTCTGACAATATCGTTTCGTTCAGACGATCGATAGTACTATTGATTGTTCGATTTCCTGTTAACGTTAACACTCACGTTTCACCGTTTTGTTGTTTGATGACTCAGTGATCACAATTCATCTGTCGAATACGATTTTTTTCATAATCAACTCGTCACTTAATCGCAATACACTACTGTTGTGTGCGTTACCCGCGTTCTCCGTTGATCTGGGCTTTTGGGAATTTCGTCTCGGGAACGTAACATATCGAGTAGAAATATTGAAGTCATTACAAGCACAACAAGGAATTACCAACGGAGGATTGCGGATTATATGTACGTGGATCGAAAGAACTGTTCGTGAGTCAGATTGCTTATTTTGGTATTGCGAGTTTTGTATACTTGCTTGACTGGTCCACTACATATTTTTGGTGAGCCCGAGTTTTTTTCGCACATTCTCCCCATATTTTGATATTCTCAGTCTGTAATTCTTTGCAATGACTTCTAATAACTTCAGCGACACAACCCACTGCTCTGATATTTTCAATTTTACCCTTCCACCTTTTGGTACGCATAATCCTCGTCTTTGGTTCGCTCGAGCTGGAGCAATTTTCGAATTTAGACGCATTACTAAACAGGAGAGTATGTACAACTTTGTTGTTGCACACTTACACAACGAGGCCGCTACAGAGGTCGCCGATATTGTTTATAATAAACCAAAATCCGACCCGTATACCACACTGAAAAATGCGTTGATCAACAGTACAGCCGCATCAGACGAGCAAAATTCGCGTACATTGTTAGCAGGAGTAGAGATTGGTGACAAAACCTCTTCTCAGCTCTTACGACATATGATGCACCTTCAAGGGAAACAACCCCTGAATGAGTCTTTTTTTACGTGAACTATGGTTTCAAAATTTACCTGTAGATTTAAGAAAACCTCCTAGGTTCTCGAGAAAGATATACCTCTGCAGAAGGTAGCAGAAGCCGCAGACCAAGTTCACTCAGTGTACAGAACCGAGTCACCATCTACCCTACCAGAAGTCACACTAAATCCCGTGGAGGAAACTGAAGTACAAGAGCTTAAGCAACAAGTCGCTGAATTGACCTCACAGATTTCAGCCTCAACAAAGATGTTTATCGATCGGCCATCAAGACTTAGCCGCAGTCGAATACGCACTTCAAACAGAAGTTCATCCCGAGACCACTATAAACGCGAGCACAGTCTATGTCATTATCACCGCCGATTCGGCTCTAAGGCTAGAAAGTGCTTGCCATTCTGTGAACTTCACAAACCAGGGGAACTTCAACGCCAGGATGTAACAGCGACGACTTCACCTAGCAAAAACATTAGTCGCCCATTTTATGTCACTGATTGTTCGAATAAACTGCGCTTTCTCATTGATACGGATGCTGAGATAAGTGTAATCCAGCCCACACCACAGGAACGAAAGAAAAAAACCTCATTGGCATTACAGGCGGCCAACGGTACGCATATCACCACGTTCGGCCAACGTTCACTAACTTTAAACCTAGGCTTCAGACGTGACTTCAGTTAGATCTTTACCGTTGCAGACGAACGAAGCGCTATATTATGTGCACATATCCTTACCCAATTTAACTTGTCCGTCGATTTGAAGTTCCGTAAACTTATTGACAACCTGACAGAGGTAAAAACCTCAGAAAAACCATGCTGTTCTGCGATACAGTCTATTTTTTTCGCGTACTAATCCATTTCTATTTTTTATTTCCCTCAATCTGTTAGGCCTTGGCAACCTGACGTATCTTAGCCCACGGCAGTCTTGATTGCGGCACTTTGCCTGGATCAGGCTTGTGCTTCATACATACATACCTATAGTCAAATTATTAACAGAAGAACACTCACTGCAATGCATATCCTTTGCCAGGCATTGCTCAGCTTATAGAAAACATCGCAGTCTATCAGATTTTCAACACACTAGACTTGCAAAGTGCCTATCATCAAATACCTATTCGAAACGAAGAAATGCACTACACTGCGTTTGAAGCTTCCGGGAAGATATACCAATTTTGCCGCGTACCAT
>JACCGJ010020673.1:0-21813 GCA_013407085.1 Atriophallophorus winterbourni
GATTACAAAAATAATAGCTAAAATGTTGTATGAAGATATACAGATTGAAAATTCAAAAATAACTCACCGAAGGCTGAAGTGAGTTGAGCAAGGAAATTGTGATAGGAATGATACTGATTCTCCACGGTGTCGAAGATTCCGAGTACGAACAGTAATGCAGGAATTGACTTGATTAAATCCCTTAAGATGGAAGTTCAGTTCAAGTAACGAATAAAGTAGCAAGCTCGCTAAAATGGATGTATATCCGTTAGCGTTAATGATTCTCACAGTCCAAACATTCACTGCAGTCAGTCCAGACAGTTGCAAACAAGTTCTCACACAATCGGCTCAGACACAGCGAGAGAGAACGAACCGCACTGGTTGAATTCAAAACGTATATATTGTCAAGGTCACAATAATTAACAATTGCAAATAGCAAAATGTGTGAAATACAACAATACTGTTCTCCCAGAGCGTACATTAGGCTCGAAATATCACTCACATTCATAGTCGTTCAGATGCTGTGGGAACCTGACGCGCCTACCACTGCGACTCGCAACCGTGGGAACAGGTTCAACGGGTAATGTAGCATCGGGTGTGGGAGCGGGCTTTGAATTCAGTTGAAAGCCGTCGGAGTCTGATGCGGATGTTGTTGGCTGGGGCAAAACGTGGGAAGATTGTTCAACAAAGGAAGGCTTCAATCGATCAACTGAGACGGTATCACGGCGACCGTTGATGTCTACCACGAAATGTTTGTCTTGTCGTGAGATGACTTGATGTCGACCATGATAACGTGGTTGCAATGATTTGCTTATGGTATCACGACGCACAAAGACGAAATCGCACGTATCTAAGTCTGAGTGTTTATAGATTGAAGGCGTGGAAGTACGAGGAGGGTGGTATCGTAAACGAGAAACAAAATTGCGTAACCGGGAAATGAGGTCAGAAACGGGTGGGAAATGTTTAAGAGGACTGACAAAATCACCAGGCAATGATAAGGATGAACCGTAGACCAATTGTGCGGGAGAACATTTTAAATCCTCTTTAATGCATGTACGTAATCCAAGAAGGACAAGTGAAAGGTTTTCGGCCCACTTGCTCGGGTCAACTTGGCAGGCTAAAGCGGCTTTCAATTGTCGATGTAATCGTTCAACTAAACCGTTAGCAGATTGGTGATATGCCGTAGTGCGAATATGTTGGCAACCAAGGAATGCTGAGAGATCACGAAATAGAGAAGATTGAAATTGAGCTCCACGATCCGTGGTAACGATAGCAGGTGCACCGAAGTTTGCTACCCAATGCTGAATGAAAGCACGAGCAACAGACTCTGAAGAAATATCAGAAATAGGAACCGCGATGGGCCATCGGGTATACCGGTCGACAGCAGTCAAAATGTAGGTGAAGTTGTTTGAAGAAGGAAGAGGACCAACTAAGTCTAGGTGAACGTGCGAAAAACGAGCTTCGGGGTTGGGAAAATGTCCGGGACTAGTAGTTGTATGTCTATGAACTTTATTACGCTGGCATTGAATGCAGGATCTTGCCCATTGGCGAATATCCTGATTCATGCCAGGCCAAACAAAACGTGACGAAATCAACGCAGTAGTTGCACGAATTCCAGGGTGAGAAATCGAGTGCAAATGATCAAAAATGGCTCTGCGAAGAGAAAAGGGGATAAATGGACGTATAGTGTGATTGGAAGTGTCACACAAAATGGTTTCTTCTGAAAAGGGCAAAGGCATGAGTGTCAGTTTGATAGACTGGAAAGAATCAGCTTCAGACGAAAAATCTCCACGACGTTGCTCTACAGCAATGGTTTCTAGGCTAACATTGGCCGGAATAATGGCATCTACTTCTGGGCGAGATAGACAGTCTGCGACAACATTCGAAGTACCGGAAATGTGGCGAATGTCTGTCGTAAACTGTGAGATGAAATCAAGTTGTCCGATTTCACGAGGAGAATGTCTGTCATGGCGAGATCGGATTGCATATACCAGAGGTTTGTGATCCGTTAGCACGGTAAATGTATGACCCTCTAGCAGATGTCGGAAATGTCGGATGGCGAGGTCTATAGCAAGAAGTTCTCGGCCGAATGCGCTGTAGTTCGATTGTGTCGGTGAAATTTATTGAGAAAAAAATGATAATGGTTGCAAGTCATTATCTATGAGTTGCTGAAGAACTGCTCCAGCTGGAAAATTAGAGGCGTCTGTAGTTAGAATGAGATGGGTAGTGGAATCAGTATTCAAATGAATAAGGGCAGTTGCATTGCCAACAGCTTCTTTTGCTGATTCAAATGCAGAAAGTGCTTCTGAGTCGAAAGATAACTCTTTCTTTGATCCACGTAACAAGTTGGTCAGCGGATGAAGCACGTTTGAGCAATGAGGCAAAAAAGTCGTGCCTAACAAACCATTTGTTTTTCCTTAATGAGGTTGTAGCGGTATGGACTTACAAAAATCTATCAGAGATTACAAAAATAATAGCTACAATGTTGTATGAAGATATACAGATTGAAAATTCAAAAATAACTCACCGAAGGCTGAAGTGAGTTGAGCAAGGAAATTGTGATAGGAAGGATACTGATTCTCCACGGTGTCGAAGATTCCGAGTACGAACAGTAATGCAGGAATTGACTTGATTAAATCCCTTAAGATGGAAGTTCAGTTCAAGTAACGAATAAAGTAGCAAGCTCGCTAAAATGGATGTATATCCGTTAGCGTTAATGATTCTCACAGTCCAAACATTCACTGCAGTCAGTCCAGACAGTTGCAAACAAGTTCTCACACAATCGGCTCAGACACAGCGAGCTATAAACTCCCCCACTTTATTAATATCAAACGTATATCGTTTTCACGTTCACAATACTTAAACAATTCAATAGACAATTTTTGAAATACAACAAGCCCTATATGCTATATAAAGGGCCACCAAGTTGAAGTTTTACCTTGACTTTTGCACGGCTTTTGAGTCGGTAAACCACAGTTGCTGTTTGCGACCAACATGGTTATATGGGTAATCCGACGGTCTTCTTAAGAAAGTGTAATAATAGGCTTCCTTAAGCAAGTGGACTCTTACTTCAGGTGGGTTTATTTTAAATTTAACGATCTTTTTTTCAACCATAAATCTTGAATCTTTTAATAATCCACATGTGTGCATTGATAGCAATGTGATGTGGCGTCTGTGACTCTCCACTCAATAAAGTCACTTGCGTTTTTTCTTTGTGTTTACTTAGGCTTGGTATAGTCGGATAGGGCGGTGGAACCAATCAGTTAGTTTCATCCCGAACTCCACTCGAGAAGGCATTTAACAGGCGGTGTAAATGACGAAATTTTATGTGTAAAATTCCTTCCTATTTTCGATTAAAACAATTTGATTCTTCTTAATTCGACACAGTTTCTCTCTTCCATATTTTAGGTATACACTTTCTTTATTTTACTATCCACTTGGACATCTACTTTTGTTTTATTTAATTAAGTCATATTGCTTGACGATCATTAAATTTCACATATTTTTGCAAGTGGTATTTGGAGAAAACAGAGACAATTGACCACCATTATATTGTCTATCTTCTTAGCATTGGCTGAATTTATTATTTTTTTATTTGTAACACCTGAGCACATTTTGCTAACACAATTTGTACAAACCGTTAGAGTTGAGTACTGTAGTTATCCGAAACGTTGTTCTGAATTTTTGGAACTAAGAAACGGGTGGTCTACGCGTTAACCAACGACGTTACTCGATACATATGACAGTTTTTAGTGATCCGTTAGAACTATGAAAGTAAGACCTTCCAAGAAATGTCGAAAATGCCGGATACGTAGGTATATGGCAAGGAATTCTCAGATAAAAAAACTTTCATTGGATTGGGCAGGTGGGAACGTTTGACGGATAAATAATAAGGGTTTAATTCAGTGTGTACAGGTTGTTTGAGGACAGCGCCAGCTGTAAATTTGGGTGCATCGGTAGTTTAAACAAGCCGAGTAGAATAATGGGTGTTGAGATGAGTGAGAGCAGGTTAGTTGGTTAGCGATTGAGCATATTTCAACAATGAGGCGAAAAACGAAGTTAATAATTAATCATACTGAGAAAACTTTGCAATTGTTTAATGGGTGTGAAGGTAGGGAACTCCTTAGTTGCCGTGTCTTTAGAATCTAAAGAGTGATAATATTTGCATCGAAGTGATGTCCAAGAAACTCAAAATAATAAACATTGAAATTACATTTTGAAGGATTTATGGAAAGAACAAATGTGCAAAAAATAAGAGGGAGATGGAGTTCAAGTTCTTCTTGCGATTAACTGGCAATTAGAACGACATCAATCTAGACAAAAACAAAAGCAAGAACTTTTAAGACATGATCCTTAAAACGTTGTAATATTTGTGCTACATTACGTAAGCTGAAGGCCATGCGAACGAATTAAAAGAGGCCAGAAGGAGTGGTGATGGCACTAATCTTGATGTCGCACTCATTAATGAGGATATGATGATACACATGGTCGATTTTGCAAAAAGGTTTTCAGCAAATAATTTAGGGGAAAATCCTGGATGTTTGGGACGGGATAGCGGTATTGAATGGTATGAGCGTTCAAGGCACCTAATAACCGTAGGGTCTCCTATCACCTGTAGATTTCTCGTAAACAAGATGAAGAGGTGATAACTAGCTGCTATCGGAATGTGCGAATTAAACCGAGTTGAAGCATGTGCTCCAATTCGGCCTTTGCATCTTTCATATTGTCAGAAGCTAAACGGCATGAACGTCCAGAAACGGGTAGGACTTTAGAAACAATTGTATGAACCATACCGTGTTTGAAGGTTACGGAGTCGGACGAAGGGCATGTCAATTAAGGAAATTTGTTAAGGATGTCCATGAAAGACCTAGAGTCAATTGGAGGAATTAAATGTATACCAATTTAGTGAAGAGATGATGCCTCGCATACGAAAAAATTGGTTGTGATGCTGTCTAGCAAATTCCTGTCTTTTAAAATGGACCATGAGGCCCATAATGACAAAAAATCGGGTGCAATTGTGGGGTGTTCGAAATCTGCAATCAAAAAATCCAAGTTAAATAGCGTCGATGGCGGTTGTCGAGTGTAAGTCATTTATGAACGTAGGTATTTATGACGCTTCCATTGGCAACCTGAAAAGAAATGACGTTGCACGAGCATTGTCGTTCGCTGGAGGCGGTGGTTACTACATTGATTGCGGCTCCTATGTCAATGAGGAAACGCAGGGATCTCGCCGGGTCGGAAATAAACATAAGAGGACTTCGGGAACAACCACCAACAGCAGCCGTCGACTTTACTGTGTGTCTTGCGAGTTTCCGAAGGGTTGTTTTGCGGAACATAAACACAATGCTAGGTGCACTTGCGCGCAACTTCACCGTACCGTTTTTGATACCAGTGAATTCCAGGATCATATTTTCAACGGCGTGATGATGAAAAATATAATTGAGATCGAGAGCGGGAGATTGATCTTTTACGGGTTTAGAATACGGGTCCCTTGAGAGCAAGCAAACAAGCTGTTACATCTGAACTTGGAGTTTATTTATTTTCTCGTTTGCATTGCACGTACATGGCTATTTAGTAATGGCACCTTTGGACAAACGTGAATCACACAAAACCTCTTCAGCTTCTTCTGCGAGTTATTCTAAGGAAACAAAAAATTTAGTGCACCGAGAATTTGCCGGATGTTTGTGGAAATATTTTTCAACCAAATTTGACGAAAAATCGCCACATCCATCGTTCGGTTTACAAGACGTTAACGCATGTATCCTGAACGTTGAGTAGGCTTTCTGTCGCCAAGCGCAAGCTGAGAGAGTAATTGATCAAGCTTTCGATGCTCTAAGAATCCCGCTTGAGGAATAAGAGCTAATTTTATAATTTCATATGTAACTTTCTAGGGGACAATGTGAATCAAGTAGCTAACTTTCTCCACAACGTCGTTTGGTAGTGATTGAACGACGTGTGAGTAATTTTTGGATATCTATCTGAAAGTTTGATACCACGGATCTGCACATACAAGAAACATCCATCAACGAGTTGCCGTTCTTTTTGTGCATCAAAAGTGGATTTTCTACAGTTCATTCATTAATTTGAATCAGTTTTGTGTTTTTACTGTTAGATCAATCCATCGGTTATTAACACTGTCGGGAACTACTTAGGGTAATACTCAACTTGGAATCAATTTCCGCCAATATTCTCAACGGAAGGCTGGCAAATTCGCGGCTAAATCGGGTGACAAAATATTCCTACAAATCGTCATTTTCCGTCAACTCCACACAATATCACACAAGCCAACCACAGCATTATCGAATTTTTGTGCTCTGATTTGTATTTTGGTTGGCTCCGCTCACATGAAACGATCTGATGTTTGCGAAACGTGCGTCGTCTGCATGAAATTCTTCAGCGGTAAGGACAAATCTGTCACGTATAGCAACTGTTCCCACACGCTTGTCGCCATTCTATCCGGTAACCTGGAATACACGCATCCTTCGTGCATCCCCTCGGTACACATGCACCTCCCGCTGTGGAAACCGTGGCACGCGCCACCCCGGATCACCGACACTTGTCGCCATCCTACCCGGTAGCGCCTACCATCAGCACACGCCGCCCAACACGAAACTTATCAGACAAGGTCCTTACTAGCCCGACGACACGCCACTCAGCTTTCTCTATTGTTCGCCATCGACCCTGGGGGCGCAAGAACTTCTCAGCACGGACTATGTTTTCGAAGCTTCTGGTTCTTCGTTGTCAAGCCTACAGATGTGCCTACATCTGCTCCTACTGGGTTCATACTAAGACCATGCCAGACGGGCGATTCCCGCTAGCAGCACGTTCACCCCATGTGAGACGTGACTCGGCTTAGTACTTATCGGTTTTCGTGTATCCTACGCTGGTCACCATCGACAATCGACCCACGCTGATCAAGTGCCTTGGCTGACTTCGAATTTACTGGTTGCTGAGAGACTATGTTCCAGCCTGGAACGACCTGACACCGCTTGGCCAGTTCAATTGTCAATTCCTGATCAGAAGTCTCTGACCAGACTTCTTGGAAGGGGGCTGTGTAACAACATTTTGTTACTGTACATAACAATTGACCTTGATAACGCACTTCCCGTTGAATCGTGTTCCGTGATTGCTACTCTGTACCTTCTTGCACCTTTTGGCTACCGCGATAAACCTTCATTCTCCTGTGTTTGTTCCCCTACATTCTTGGGGACATTATTGTAGTGGTCACTCTACTACAGGATCTCGATATGATTCACACTTCGTCCCTAGACAACGAAATGCAATTGAATGCTTCAAAATGCAGCCTATTGTCGCTCAACAGCAAGTCGTGCAAAGAATATTATCTTGGTCGTACTGTTATTAAACCCGCCTCCTCCGAAAAAGATTTAGGCGTCATTATCCAACTTAGGAAACTCAATGCAATGTTGACTGGCTGCCTGCAAAGCTGAATGCAACTTGGGTCTCCTTAGAAGAGTCCTAGGTTCGTTTGACCCCAAAAATGTCTGCAAATTGATTTCAACGTACATCCGTCCTCATGTTGAATATGCTATACCGGCATGGGATCCTTGGTTGGAAAAAGATATTCTGCTATTGGAAACTCCACAGCGCAGAGCGACAAAACTCGTCATGGGAGTATCGAATTATCCATACGAAACGAGACTTTAAATATTGAATTTGCATTCGGCTCAATACAGACGGAAACGAGGAACACTAATCTTCATTTGGACATTGCTTAATCAAACAAATCATCCTTGCGGTCGTTTGTTTCATCTTTCCTATAACACACATCTGCGTGGTCACCATTCTAAACTTTACCAACAGCATAGCAGGTTGAACTGCGGCAAAAATGCATTTTCCGTTCGCAATGTGCAATTGTGGAACAGTTTACCTTCTCACGTGGTACAATCTGGAACCATTGACGTTTTCAATAAATCACTAGATGTCCACATGAGCAGGTATTTTTTCACGTCTGACAATAATCTATAACAATATTTTGATATTTTTTTACCATCCGACCCGATGTACATTTTTGTGGGTCTTGTAAAACATAGCTTTTTACCCGCATATCACCTATGAATTAATCTATGAATATGACTGAATTATGGAGGCCTCGTCAAATCGTTAGGCAAAAAATACATGTCCATTTTTAACGAATGTTTTGACGTTGGTAGCGCAAACAATATTTTCAGAAGGGCATTCCACATGAAGCAGACACGTATAGAATAAAAATTATCAGCGAAAGCTAATACGGTAATGAGGGAATTTGTATTGTCGTCGAGTGGCTGCGTGTATGTTGTGACTCACGGGATTCCAATAAATGTTTTAAAAGATGATGTGGAACATGTAATATTTTGTAAGTATCACATCACTTCGAAGGCTAATTTGGGGTAGGGAATCCAAGGTTAAATTTTGGCTGCCATCTACGAGTTTGGTTTAGCGATGAGGTATTATATCTCGCAATGTTATATTATTTTGTAACCAGGGGATCAAGGTTGCGACTTGTGCTCCATGGTTGGAATTATGCAGGTTTTCATGATTGTGGGCAACGTTCCAGACGAGCGTTTTCTGGAAATCCGACGGGGGTCACTTGCCATGTAGGAGAACGTTAATGTAGAGGACCCGATGCTATCATCTATTCATTCTAATGATTAACAAATACCAGACACGTTTCTAGACTTTTCCGCCTTTTCCGTGCAAAATCACTTAAAAACTATGTTCTGCTTCCTAAGAGATTTTATGATGTGAGTCTACGCATTTTTACGTTTCGAAAGTCTTTCATCTAACATGTGTTTTCTCTTATTGTGCATGAACACTCTTGTGTAAATGCAAACTTGATGCGACCCGATAATTAGAAAACAGAATACTGGGAAAATCTCACATTTATTTGAACAAAATGATTAATCTTAAAGATACAAATTCAACCGGTTCAAGAATATGTAAAATCTAACTTGAGGCCGCTGTGCAAAAAGCCCGATGTTACCCCATTCGCTAATAATATTTACTGTGCTTTATTCATACCACAATTGAAGTTCCATTTAATACATGTATCCGTTTTCGAAAACGTTTCGATTTTTCTGAGCTTATCGTTAAGACAATGATCCCTCGAAATATCAATATCAAAGCTTAATCATTGAACCATGAAAATAATGGGATTGCATAATAAACGCGATACAGCAAGGATTTAATTGTTTTGAAGTGGAAGGTTATAATCTAGTCTAAAATTGATGTTATTATTAAACTCATTCCTGTGGAATTGTTGCGAATTAGAATGTTTTGGTTCTCTCGCAGATTTTACACAAAGCGATTTGCTGAGGGTGATTGGATCTATTTTAGGGTTGTTGAAGTTTGAACTACTCAGTTACGGGCTGCTGGATACAGTGCAACTTTATGGCGCAACGCACAATTTTCCAACAGGCGCGTAGTAACAATAAAATGAAATTGAATTGCAGCAAACGACTCGGTTGCTGTACTACTCGTCGGAATTTAATCCTTATTCGTTAACTAGGCCATTCAATCGCATGACGCGACAGCTTCCTTAAGTTCTGACGTGAAATTCAGTAACGCAAACGATATTGCTTGGATTTCAAGCCTTTGTAAAGATGAAATTGAAAACATCGGTTAGAGCTGCAACCTGTATACTTGATAAAATCCCAAACATCTTTCGTCATATTTGAAGCAACTTTCTTCGGGAGATAATGAGCATCTAACAATTGATAGAACCGAATATATAATTGATTTAATTACCATTGTGATTTTTACGACGAACGTTAATTCTCAGTTTGATTAACAGAAAAAGAAGATATGAATTTAAAAATATTCCTTTTATTTTAATTCATTGTTAAAATTGTAAAACATTCTTTGTTGAATATTCATCATTGATAATGGTGAGAGTGGAATCGTGAATCACCAGCGATCTCCCGAGTCACGCCAGTCCTTGTCATCATTCCAGTTGAGGTATCTATTATCTTTGTCTTGGTCGTCATCACGACGGCCCTCATCGTCGTCCCAACTATTCCCATCTCGATCGTCTTCGTCACGATCTGAGCAAAAATCGAAATGAGGTTGATGAGAACAATGGCTTACCTCTGGCTTCTGTCAGCGACGCTGTCACGATGAGCAATAACACAATGAGAAACAGTGCCTGGAATTTCATGTTACTTCAGCTTTGTCTTGCAGAATTTCTGCACACGTCAATCCTATTTATACTCAATCCATGCACTTTCATTTAATTTGATGAGCACTTTGTTTCGTCCACCTATTCGGCATGTCCAACATTTGCCATTATGAAGTACACGCATCAGATTAACGCAGAGCTGTGATAATTCGTGACTTTTGTAGTGCACAACTTGTTCTCAAAAGGACAATTGCTTCCGCGTATTGTTTTATCGGTATTCAAAATTATATATTTGTGTGTGAGGTAATTTAATCAAAGCTAGTTATCGTTACTTCAAATTCTTCGAAATAACTGTATTCTGCTCTTGTTGAACATAACACTAAAATCAGCCAATACGGGGTAAATGCGCCGTTATCCTGGCGTATTTCGGAGATTCACATTATTATCGTTTCGGTGTTATCCATTTTCAGATACATCGAATATCTCCAGCTTAATTTGTTTTGCAAACTTCAATTCAATTCAATTCAATTCAATTTTAATGTTCTATAAAGCATATAGCTTTACAATATACCACAGATTAATAATGGCAAATACGAATATTATAGCAAGCAAATTGGTATTTGGTTGCTTGCAGAACAGTTCAAGAATCAGGTAAAAATCCAAAGTGCAGAAATTGTTTGGGTGGGATGACACAAGTAGATGCATGGGTCATGATGTATAGTTTTCTTCGATGCACGGGTTAAGGGACAAAACGACGTCATACTTATCTTGAAAATATTTCAGATTTTGTGAGTTTACATTTTAATCAGGTAGATTTTTCCATGTAAAACAAACTCACACGGCAAAAATGGTCGTCTACAGTTGAGTCGCGAGTGAGGGACAGTTAGAATAAATGTGTGAGCTCTTATCTTATGCGACCCCAGTAGATTAAATAAGATTAAATTGTTGAGGGTGTAGAGGGTATTCAAAATATTGTAAACCAAAATCAAATCCCCCGGAGACGACGACGTGGATAATCGAAAAAAAATCAGTGTTTTGATTCGCTCATTGTATGGTTTCCGGCTGATTCCAACGACATGTTTGGTAGCTCAATGATATATTCTTTACAAAGGCGCAACATCTTTATAAGCCATGGCGACCATGCTTGAACTGCATATTCCATTGTGGGTTTAATGTACGTATTTATAATGCAGGGTATCGTCTGTTTTGAGAATCTACCAAAATTTCACTTTTGGAGTGACAATTTATGTGATGTTTTGCGATAAACGGAGTTGCGGTGGCTCGACATCCCTAGGCTCGACATCCCTAAATCCTTTTGTTCCATGGTTCACGAGAGGCTGTGTATACCAAGAAAATACTACAACCACACATATTTTTCCAAGGTTTAACATGTGACACTTTTTGCGATTCGTTAGGATGAATTTATCGCGCAGCGCACATAGCGATAAGAAGTTCTAGGTCGATTAGTGTCAGTTCCACGTTGACGACGTGATCTGCGGTCAACAAACGAGATCAGTATCAGATTGTTGATGTCGCTTTCCACAAGGCAAATAAAGTAAGCGGTCAAATGCAAGTAAATTCCTATTCGTACGATTAAAATCAAGAGCTTACATATTCCTTTCGAAATGATATTTTAAATATCGACGTCCTTATTTCAACATTCCATAGTGTCCATATTTTGGATTACGATCATATTCCATTCTGTACACAGGACCAGACAATAACGAATGTCACTTTTTTGGAGCGAAGCGAAGTGCGAAGCGAATTTTCGAAGTGCCCTAACTGCCCTTCGCGATAGCGAATAGTATCAAAGCAAAGCACTTCGCAATGGCGAAGCGAAGCGAATATTAGCGAATAATCTTCGCTTAACTTCGATGTAACCCAAAAACTTCGTTTTCGACAAAAAACCTTGCTTTAATTTGCTATAATTCGCTAATATTCGTTTAAATTCGCCTTTCTTCGCTGAAATAAAACGAATTCCGAAATAAATTATTTTTTGACCATGAAAGAACTTTTATTTGACAAGAGAGGACTTTTTCATGAGCTTTGGAATTGTAAATATAAAAAACCGGGGTTCTGGACCTGGACCTGGTGCCGGAACTGGTCCGGCTGCCTCCAGTTAGAGGGGAGTAGGTCCCCGCCGTGAGCTCCTGGGTGTCGACAAACTCGACATCCTCAAGTTTGGCCTCAGAGTCATCCTGGTCTTTGAGCTGCTGCTGACACTGAGTGCTGGTACCTTCGCCATTGGTGAACTCCTGGATGCGGAGCTTCATCCTCTTCATGTAGGGGAGCACTCTCTCGTAATTGTCATGAATGTAGACGAGCTCCTGTACCCTCTCGTTGTTCAGAAGGCTTCGGGTGGGCTTGGTCACGAGTCCAGCTTCCGAGAAGACCCTCTCTGATGAGGCTGAGGTTGCCGGGATGGCGTAGACCATCCTAAAAGAAAATGAGACAGGTTTAGTATTTTGTATTAGGTTCCATTGGGTACAAAAGTTAAACTACTATTTCGAAGTATAGCAATACTATATCAAAGTATAGCAATACTACATCTAAGAATAGAAAATAATATATCGAAGTATAGCGAATAATATCGAAGTATGGCGAAGTTTAGCGAATATTATAGCGAAGAATGGCGAATAACGAGAATAATTATAATCCAACGGAAAATAAGTGACCTTTAACTTTGAAACAACTTACTGGGCGACTTTGGCGAGTAGAGGGAGCTTCTTGGCCTTCATCTTCCAGTACTGGAGCACGTCGATGTCCTCCTTTTCCAGGGGAGACGCCATCCATTCATTCATCTCCTTGACATAGGAAGGAACTGGGGATGGTTGAGACTGGGACTGGGACTGGTCGACGCTGCCAAAGGCCAATTACGGATCAAGATCAAGGTCATGGTGCTCTCGGAGAAAACCTTCAAAATCTTGGCAAGCGGGTTCCGGCATCTGAATGGATGGTGGGGCGGCTGGGGCCAAGTTGGCCAAGAGCAACTTGATGCTCTGCTCGCACTCGTAGAAGAGGTGACCATGAGACCTGGTCCTGAGGTACACGGCCTTCTGAGTAGGGTTCAGGTAGTGCGCAATCTGGTAGAGGTCCACGTTCCTGCCCAGCTCGGGAACTCTGATTTTGATCTCCTCCTGGAACTTCTTGATGAATGCCTTGGTGGCAGCCTTAAATTCGGCGAACAGCTTGATCCTGGAGGCGGACATCATGGCAATCTTGGCCATGTCCGGAATGACATGCTGCAGTGTGGGCGTCTCATCTGCCTGGAGACGTTTGCTGACCTCCTTGATCTGCTCGAGGGGCCAGAGGATGTCTTCCAGGTCCTGAAACTGCAGCTTGTTTGGAATGAGGGCCGCAAAGTCTGAAGGGGTGTTGAAGACATCATCCTTCAGCGACAGCAGGACCGCCTTGTTCCGGACGATGGATGTGATGGTCATGCACATTGAAGACCAGCGGATCTTGCTGTACTGAACGATCTTGATGAAGGGAACTGTAAAGAATGACTTCTGAACTTCGAAGGTATAGCAAATAATAACGAAGCTTCGCTAATAATATGGCGAAGCTTCGCAAATATAGCGAAGTATAACGAATAACATAGCAAATTATATAGCGAATAGTATCGAAGTTAACCGAATATTGCGCTCACTCACCTTCCAAGTCAGCTGCCTTCTTCCTCATGAGATCGTTCCTGACCGAAGAACGCTTAACCCCGGTGGCCAGAGCCCTAACCAGCTTGACCAAGTCGCCCACCTCCTCGATCTGCATGGCATACTGTAATGAATTGTATTGTATTGAATTGTATAATCAGCCCAAGAATGTAAGTGAGAACAACCGCGCTCACTCGAATCACAGTATGTATTGAATAACAACCAGAATCAGAATGAATGAATGAATGATAATCAGAACTTGAATGATAGTACTATTGATTATCTTTGAATGAGTGGTGATGAATGATCGATTATTATTGATCGTTAATCGAACAATCACCACAACCACCTCAGTTTGCGAATAATCCTGGGTTTGTATAATCCCAGTACGGCTTGTTCAACAAACGTTCTGATCTCCACGGAGGATCTAGCGAATCCGAAACATCATCCACAGTTACCAACAATTGTATCGCTTTTTCAATGGCAGTAGTCCAAGGTGACAATAAGGCTTTTCCTCTAGCGGTTTTGAAAAGAATATTATCTGACGATCGTTTGGATGAGCTAGAAGGCAGTGGTGCATTCGCTTGATAAGATGAGTTCGGTGATTTATTCGAAATGGTATCTGATGAATTCTGAAGTTTGCAAACATTGAAGCCACTTTCTTGGTAATGAAAACTAGATTTTCCGTTTGAATCAATGATACGGGCGGATCTGACATGTTAACAGGAGTATCGCTTGAATCGGTTGATAGGGAAGTCAAATTTTCATCATCAAATAAAAGAGCTTTAGCACGAACAATGGCACTGTTAGAAATCGGTCGAACTGTCTTTCCAGATGCAGCTTGAATATCCAGAGTAACGGGAGTGTTCTCCATACTATGATAGCATGTATGAAAGTCAACGCTTCCTTTTTCCCCAAGCGGCATAGTTAAGGTATCATCATCATTTGTCTGCATCAGAGCCTTGGCTTTTTCACGTTTATGTGTATTGAACATGATGGAGTTTTCTGCTGGCGACAAATCTGTTGTTGCCGCACGCGCATCTTCATACCGTTCGCAGTGAGCTCGAACATCTTTAAAAGAGGATTTTGGCAGCTTCAAGAGTTCATTCTGTAGAATACTGTCATGTATTCCAGCAATTAGACGATCTTTCAATTGCATATCTAACGACTCACCGAAGTTGCATTTCGCTGCCTGAATTAGCAATTGTAGAATAAAATCACGAATTCCTTGTTTGGGCTGACGCACCATGGAATGAAATTTTGCACTTTCGGTTGGCTCGAAATGTACAGGTTTCACGTTTTGCATTAAAAGCGTCTTCAACTTTTCGTATGGAAGAGAAATAGGAGAATCAGGATAAGCTAAATTCTTGATTAACGTATATGCGGATTTTCCAACTGCATTTAGAAAATGAACCGATTTTTTATCATTCTCAGCTTCCGGTCGTGTCATACACCAAATTTCGAATCTTTCACAATAGTCTTCTATTTCTCGAGCATTTGAATTTATATCGAGAGGTTCTAGACTTGAATTTGCCATGACGAAATGATCCTGAATTGTATGAATTGTATCCTGTTCGATCCTGAATTGTATGAATTGTATCAATCACCGAATCCTGAATTGTATGAATTGTATCCTGTTCGGGCGCACCCTGCTCGCGACGCCAAATGTGATGAATTGTATTGTATTGAATTGTATAATCAGCCCAAGAATGTAAGTGAGAACAACCGCGCTCACTCGAATCAGAGTATGTATTGAATAACAACCAGAATCAGAATGAATGAATGAATGATAATCAGAACTTGAATGATAGTACTATTGATTATCTTTGAATGAGTGGTGATGAATGATCGATTATTATTGATCGTTAATCGAACAATCACCACACATACTTGAGGGCGTTGTTAATTGCGTGGTCGACGCAAAGCAGGTGCTTGCTGATCTTGTCAGCGTTCTTCACAGCCTTCTTCATTTTGGCCTCGGCGTCCGTGACCATGATGGTCGCAGTGCTGTCTTTGAGGTTCTTGATGGCACCAATCATGGAGTTGAGGTAGCGGCCCACCACCTCCGAGTCGTGCCTACCCACCACCATCCTGCAGTCCATGGTGAATCTCTGCATGACCCAGTCTGGATCAATGTAGTGGATAGTCAAGCTCAGGTACCCCTGGTTGGAGCGGCTGGTCCACATGTCACTGGTGAATCCAACTCATATGAGGTTGGCCAGGTCCTTGGCGAGCTTTTTCTCCATGGCTTCCTCTACATTCTTGAAGAGGAGGGTACAGATGTGCCTGGAAAACATGATCTGCCTAGGGATGTTGATTTTCGGGTCCAGCGACTGAGAATACCTGGAATAATAGCGAAGGTGTTAGCGATATATCCAAATTATAGTGATTTTTAATTGAAAAATAGCAATATATAACAAAGAATAGCGAAGATTAAGCGAAGTATAGCAAAGTAAAATCAAAATTATCTTTCAAGTAAGAAGGTAACAACTTGTAATTGTATATTTGTCATTCCAAATACCTTATAAAGTGGCGATTCTCCACATGGCTGAACGAAAGGTTGGCACCGGCAAGGTAGGCCATGATCTCCAGGTTGGTCCTCAGCTGGAGAGGACTATTCGGGTTGTACTTCTTGGGAGCGCTGGCGCTGCCGCCGGACTTGTAGTACTGGGTGATCGGGGTCACTGATAGCCTTCTTGAATAGGTTTTGGATGACTCCCCGAACTTGACTCGCCAAGAGCTGGACTGGGACTGCTGCTGCTTCTTCTGGGAAAGAAAATAAAGAAAAAACAGTTGAGCTTCATTTCCAACAAACTATTACAAAGTATAATGATGTTCATGCACAGTATTTGGAAGTACTAAGCGATCTATAACAGAGTATATGGCAAGATATTGCGAAGTATAGCAAAGTTTAAACGAAGTTTAGCGAAGGTTGCGTCAAACTGAGTCTAACTCACCTTTTCAGTCTCCAACTTGGCCTTCTGGTTAAGAAACTGCTTAGAAACGTCCGGATGCTTCGACATGATGTGGCAGACCATTCCTTGGGGGGTTCCCTGAGGCCGGGCAATGGACTGGCCACAATCCTCGACTTGGCAAAGAGCTCGAACTTCTCTTTCCTTCGCACCTTTCTTCACAGCCTCCTTCTTTAAGAAGTTCCAGATCGGTGATCTGGTAGGCTTGTGCCGGTAGGTGGTGTGATGAAAGTCGTCATCATCATCATCATCTGACGGCGGCGAAGACCTCTTTCTTGAGGACTTGGGGGTCCACGGGTCTTTGGACGGCAGCTTGACGTTGAGGGTCGGGCTCCTCTTGGACTTCTTGGCCGAGGCCGAGTCTTTGTCCTTGTCCGACTTGTGATGAGTCTTCGGGGGGCTCATGATGAAACTATGATGAGACAATAAATTTTCATCCTATTTATAGCAGACAATAAATAGCAGACAAAATATTAAAGTACAAAAAAGAACAACCCTTTGTCTACTGACCGTAACACTAGTTACCACCTCGAATGTTAGCTTATAGCAAATAAACAAGCAGTCTGTTGCTAACTGGCTTACGTCGGTACTTTCAGTCACCATCGGAGTTCACTTGTCTGGCGGTGTCTATCAACAAGTGTCAACATCAAAAACAATTCCCGTAGAAGGGTTAAAATATTTAAGTACAAAAACGAAGACTTCGCTTTTAGCGAATACTTCGCTAATATTCGTTTACGGCGAAGTTTGAACTTGCACTTCGTTTTAAGCGAAGCGAAGTATAACGAATTTTTAGCGAAGTTTATTTTTGCCCTTCGCCATGGCGATAGCGAAGCGAATATTCAACAACATTCGCTTCGCTTCGCAACTTCGCTTCGCTTTAAATCCCAAAGCGAACTATTCGTTATTGTCTGCACAGGACACGCCAAGTGTACAAACCGGCGCTTTTCAGGATTCCCTCTTATAAGTAACGTTTTTAGTTCGCCCACGGTCAACTTGCGTTTTCTCCAGACGCGAGATTAAATGTCTAGACAGAGGTTATACGCAACAGTTGAACCAGGTTACGAGAATTGACCTACTGATTCGAACGGGCAGTTTACAACTACAATGATTAGAGGCGATGCAGTTAATTGACTAAGAACTTTTTATTTTGTTTATGTTGATTGTCAAACCACAAAAATTGTATGCGATGAAAACCAGTTCATTAGCTCGTAGCAGTGAACAATAATGGCAGCAAACAGCAGGTCACAGATTAGGACATCCCAGACGATTCAGGTTCGAAAGTTTTCCATCACATGCGATTCTTCGCATCAAAACAAACTGCAGGATTGACAATGAGAAAATGACGAGCAGGGTGGGAGCAATCAATAATCCTTGTTCGATGCATCTGTGAAATTCAAAAGATTCTGAATTGCGACCGTCATAGAGGAATGAGCCCTTCATGCCGGAATGGAAAAACTTAAAGAGATTTATCAGTCTTGGAAAACAGCGTATGAGATCAACCATTAAAAAGTCCATGCTAACGTAGTATAAATCTTTCGCTTACAATGTTTGCGACAGTTTTCATGAAGTTTTTTCAGACTACAATGAGGATTCTGAGAAAAATCTATCAGCCAAACCTTCCAAAATCGAATCTGCTAAATTTAGGCATAGTATGCCTAGTTTAATTGGAAGAGTCATTCCTCGGGAATTGTTGCAGTCTTATTAAGCGTGATGACCATGCTGTCTCAAATTCCTTGTCTGAGACTCTCATCCTTGTCACCACGGAAGGAACGATCGATGAAATGGTTGCTGTAAAGCTGTTCCACAGTGCTCGATGATCTCAGGTGTGATTTCGTAGTCACCAAATGGTCGTTCCTCTTGATATAATTAACTGATCAGTAATAACGGTAGAACCTCGGTATACAATGATTGCGAACGGAAATGCTCGGGTCAACTTTCTATCTTCTCAATAGCAATTAGAAATGTGTCGGTATTTACTTGATCAAATTGCTTGCAAGTCTATTTGACTGATGCTGTCATGGTTGAAACAGAAATGTTTAATTCTTGTTAGCCAACTTTAACTTCAGTAGTTTTGGTTTAATGGAAAATGATATTCTCAACGCAAAGATGCAAATATGAGTTCATATCAATCACTAGTGTCGCAGTCATTGACTCAATGCATGCCGTTTAAATGATGGTCAAACTAATGTCACGACTGGGCAGTACTTATTCCCGACTTGAGACTGAACTGTCAAAGGTACTTTTTATTTTGTACGTGTATCTTTTACCTGGAATTCCCTAACCTCTAATGCTGCGCATTTAGTCATCTTGGATATATTCAAATCGAACTTGGACAAATTCCGGTCGACCCATCCAAATATTAACCTATATATTCAACACCATTACAGCTTTGAACTTTGAACCCATGCATCGAAGTAAACTATACATCTTGACCCTATGGATTTACAAGTGCCACCCAACCGATCGAAAACAGTTTCTACACTATGGATTTTTACCTGATTCCTGAAATTCCCATTAAGCAAACAAATCCCGTTTTTACTAACTACGTTATTCGTAATTCCCATATTATTCTATGGATTTTGTAAAGCTATATGCTTTGTAGACCATTGAATTGAATTGAATTGAATTAATAATTACGAAATGCTGATTGTAGATTTGTTAACGGTTAGCCTGCGTAAATACTTTCGCACAACCGTAGAATTCATATCGACATAACTAAGGCTTTCCACCTTCAATGAACGTGCCAAAGATGTTGGTAGGGACACATCCTTTGAACAAAAGACTCGCACATAAAATCTTGGTATGGCATCAGTTGTATCCCTGACTGCATCTGTCAATCCGTCCGCTATGTAAATATGGATAACCCCCTTTTTAATCTTAGCCGCGTTGTGTACGATCGTGTAAAGTATCTAAGAATGTCTTTCGGTATCAGCACTCAATGGTGATATTGAATTGTTTTCGCGAATTTTCGCCATCTACTCACCTTGTTTCGAATATGTAATTGCTTTTCATTAGAGGATCTTCAACCGTGACTTGAACAGGTGTACAGAGTAAGACAAAAGGATGTGATTTCTGATGCTAGACTACTGAGAATTAGCAGGGACTAAGACAGCATCGTGTAAACTAGCGGAGTCATGTATATGAAGCCTTAAGTGGTCGTATTTTCTCAGCCCATTCTTTAATCGCTGAAATCTGGAAGGCTCATTACAAGCAGACGGAAATTTCTTCTCGAAAACGTTTACCTGAAGAGATATGACAGTTATTGTCATCAAAGATACAAGTTTCACAGAACTTATTTTTGACTTCTCACTTCGGAGCTTGAAAATGAAGCTTCATATTGCCGTCGTATTGAGCACTAAAAATACTTGCTGTGAAACGAATAGAGCCGATTTAAAGAACAGTCATTATAATTTAAGCAAACGTTTCCGCAAAGAAATTTCGGTCTGCTTGAAAGTAGCATTCTTATGTTGTCCCCAACACAGAGTGGTGCTACTAAGAAGAATTCTTTACAACTCAATCTTTTCCGGACCTCTCGTTTAGTCTACAAAAATAATGAGGACCATGAGAAAATCTTTTGCATTCGATGTACGTCCATGTTCAACACCGAACGAAAAATGTAACGAACCTTGCGGTAAGGCATGCGGATCCTATCGTACTGTACCCACCGGATCAGTGCAAACAACACGAAACTGGTCACGATATGTGTGCGGGTGGGTAACAGAAATATGTGCAAATGAGTATTCTTGTGGTAATTGATTTCATTAATAACGGGGGAAATGAATCAAAATATAAGCATGTGTTAAACTATCGACATAAATATGGTGATGAGATGCCAAAGTTAGCGTAAAGGTGGTTTCCTATTATTAGAAAACGGGATTGCTAGTAATTGGTTTAAAAATGCCATGAAGATTATCTGAGCTTCGAGCTGATCTACTCGAAACGATATTCAACAGATATCAGGCAGCTTCTGTCTGTGTAGAGATTATCCACTGATTCATGAGCGTTTTGAGTGATTGTCAAAAGTACGCATCACGTTTTGTTATGTAATTTCGTGGAAAGTACAAAATTTGCTGTATAAATAATTTCAATTCGCAACCGGGTTCATGTTGTAAACGGTGCCGAATAAGTGACGTACAATGAAATTTCACTGGCTGTTGCTGCTCGTCGTGTTGCTTGTCATAGCCACTTCAATGACCGAAGCTAGAGGTATGTCTTTCATTGTTGTTGGTAACAGGATTTTGTCTAGGTGGAGGCCGTGGTGGGGGAGGCCATGGCGGTGGAGGTAGAGGTGGCTACGGGCGCGGCGGTGGACGTAGTGGCGGATACGGTCGAGGTGGCGGATATGGACGTGGTGGAGGTTACGGCCGTGGTCGTGGTTACGGTGGATATGGTCGCGGTAGAGGAGGTGGATACCGTGGCGGTTATCGGGACGGCGACTGGTGAATGTGGATCAGTCACACCGCATGATCTTCTTGTTGGATTCAATTAAAAATTACTCTGGGAACACTTTTTTTCAATTTTAATAAAATATTTACCGATATACAATGATTTTTCATTATTATTAAAGTGGATATCCGCATCGGGTGATCGCTGTTGACGATGAAATTTTGAAATCCATTGTCTTTTTGCTTGAAACCATTATCGCCATATCAGTCATTCGAACAATTTGTAATAAGATGTATACAATGCTTGTAAGTAAATCTACCAAACTAATTTTCAACAGAGAACACTCTCTATTTGTATATAACACCGTTACTTGAGAATTTTCATTGATATTGAGTTGTTTCCTATAATGTCACCTGAGTTGTTTACGTATGCGAATTCCGCGGTCTGTCTGGATGTAAGCGCGCCTGAGTTCAATTATTCGGTAGGAATCCGTAATGGAGTCTCGCGTGATTTCACTCTAATCTGACACCATTTTAAATCGCATGGATTAAATTTCATTTACCCATTGTTTTAAATTAAAGCCTCTATGATTGATTGCATTTTCAACTGTAATATGCTCTAAGAGGATTTCCAATGCAATGAAACTGATTTGTTGCGGAATTTTTTATCAATTAGTCATGGACAGCAGCTAATGCGTTGATTCCTGTACTGA
>JACCGJ010020674.1:0-35380 GCA_013407085.1 Atriophallophorus winterbourni
TGCAACTGAACTGAACACTAACCGCTTCATTAAACATGAGCTCATGAATACAGTTTTTTTCAATTATTTTGAACGAAACTTTCTATTCTTCTTATGAGTCTTCTTCTATCATTGATTATTAATATATGGAAAATCGTTCCTTGGCAATTTTCCAATCTCATTTTCACGATCACTCTACAAGTAAGTTTTCAGATGAAAAAGTGAATTCATCTATACCAAACAAATCTCTCTTCAATATCATTTGTGCTAGGAATATTTGTCAGCCTGGGAGAATTTGCGCTGATAAAAGGCATTAAGGTTCACAATTAACCTAATATATTCAATATTTGTTCATGAAAGAGAAATAATTCCTTGTCAAAATAGATAATTCAATGTATTATCACGTATAGTGTAGTTAAGGATTCAACGATTCAGGGATTTATCGTTTAGAGGTTAATACTTGAAAAAACCACCGGCATCAATGAAAATGTGAAAATATTAAAGTTTATTACGAGTAGAGTGTACTAAATGTATGGTTAACGAATGATATTCTTTCGCGTATCAAAGTCCAATTTCATTTTAAATATCGTCAGGCAAGGAGTGTCAAACACGTGCTGAGGTAGGGCGTTTCAAATGAGTAAAGCATACAAAAATGGCGCTAAAAATCGATAAGGGAAATTAGGACGTAAAGGGATAAGGTATGTTCGCGTGTCACTTTCTCATCACACATTCGAAACAAGTGTCTCAGTGAATATCTTTCAATTTTATAGATGAGAATCAAGTCTGGCAGTATCATCCTGCTTTTCGTATCCATATAATCTCATAACCCGAGGCCTGGATTTCACAGCCCTAGAAAAGTTCTTAGGTGTCTAAATTTGTGGTAGTTTCAAATATGAAAACAACGTGAAGCTGTCTAAAAACGCGCTTCTCATCAGCCGGGCATGTAACGGTGGATCTTTGAACGAATTTTCCGTTTGTTTTATTGATGAACACGTATGTACACGCGGTTTTAGACTTGACTGCCCAAGCCACAAAATGATTACTTTTTCTTCTAAATCGTTAATGTCATTTAGCGTCTAATCTTGTTGTTGGTTTTAAAATGACGCAATTGGTTGGACGCCTAAGATGACTGGTCCTTGGGTATCTTTTACAAATTAGAATGCGGACCGATCTCATCATTGCATATAAATCACTTAATAGTGTATCCCACCCCCGGATAACTGTTTCCAACATTGAACTGCTCACCGTTGGAAGCATAATATCGCATACTCCAAACAGAATTGTGAAAGTCTTTTATTCGGTGCGTGTATTTCATAAACTCTACTACCTTAGTATTGCAATACTCACATCCACTTCCCTTACACACCACAACCGGTTTCTTACTATTTAACAATATCAGGTGGATACAGTAAGATCAGATTCAGTGAGCTTGATGATGGCAAACAGCCAGAAACCGCTGTGGTGTGTAAGGATTGAGGATGTGAGCACCACAATACGATAGCCTTTATAAGCGCCTCGAGTGTTTGACCAGGAATCACTTTGTGATTCTGTATTTGAACATCGTGGTTCTTTGTAAGAAACCTATATGATCTACTACTTTAAATTTATTCGAATCAAAACTTGACGATTATAAGGGAGTTGATGCAAATATTACCCCAGGGATTTGACAAATAATCATTTCTCTGCCTTACACATATCACGATGCCCAATTCAGAATATTAATACGTATGTATATTTGCTCTCATATTCCGACCATAATTCTTGAATCTTGAATCTCGAATAGGAAGCATCGATTGGGTGTTACCTGATTCCCTCCTCATAGACGAAATGATGTAATTCGGAATATTCATCTTACTATATGATCAACCGTCGTGAAGACTGTCTCCAATATTTCTCCCTCTCCTAAGTGGGTTACCATCCCATAGCCCAGTTGGCAATGTGTCTGTGATTTATCAGCAACGGGAGAAAATTCGCTAAATTGTTTACGTTCGACCATCTAATCGAACAATCATTCTCACAGTAATCGCATTGTTCGGAGTAAACCACTTTTAAAACAAGTGTTCTCCAGTCTGACGAAGCGTGAACAGGAGCCTGGAAGAATAAAATACAAAACGAGACAGCAATATTTTAGGTATACAAATAGTGAGTCAAGAACTCAGTGGTAAAACATTCTTTGTTGCCCTTGTCAGTGGGTCTTATTCGCAATTCTGTTTCAAATATAAAACTTAAATTATCTTTCGTGATGCTTTTTCAGTACACTGTGCTGTAATGGAAAATGTTTGTGACAGATCGGGGAATCATAATCATGAAAAAATAAAGTTTGTAATGAAACTGTGAGAGTAGTTTATTGGTAACGTTTCGCTTCTGACACAGAAGGTTCGTCAGACCAAGGGTGATAGTCAGGACCGGGAACATGATTAAGTAGTAGTCAACCCACCACCACTTATTTGACCTTACCGCTAAACAGCCTATAGTACGCCTACAGTGTGTCACGTCTCATGGGAATGACCAGGATCAGTGGTCAATTTTCCTACTAGTATGTATCCACGTCAATATGATACAAGTGAACACGGTCAAGGTCAGTTGACAGTTGACAGTTTAGCGGTAAGGTCAAATAAGTGGTGGTGGGTTGGATACTACTTAATTATGTTCCCGGTCCTGACTATCACGCTTGTTCTGACGAAGCTCCTGTGTCAGAAGCGAAACGTTACAAATAAACTACTCTCACAGATACATTACAAAAATCTGTACAATCTGAACAAGATTCCTGGAATAGGTCCATGTTTGTTATAAGTGTTTTGGTCAATTCTCTATAACGAGAAACATTAACACTGATACTATGATGAGATATATAAGATCGAATCAATTTCTTGCAATAATTTAAATCCGAACATGTGTGTCAAAATTAAAGAATAAGAATTTCGAGCATAATAAGAAGCGGTTGTCTTAAGTGTTTATTAATAATGGTTACCAGTACAAAAAAATGAATATAACAGAGATAGTCAAAGAATAATAATTCCCAAGGTAACCAGTTGATAGATCTATTGTGCGTGCGTAGATTCGCTCCGAAACATGACTAACATTCCAATATATTTGCGGAGCACAAGCATAGAACGCGTACAGTGTCTTGGCGCTCAAACATATATCCATGACTATAGGTATTTTCACTTTTGTGAACTTTTAGACTGTGCAAAATAAATCTGATCATCACGATTGGTAATTTGAAAGTGTTTGGCAATGTGAACCAATTTTGATATCATTGCAGACCCATTTGTCGAATTTATTTTAATGAGGTTGAATCTTCTTGGGGGCCATGCTGGTAAGTAAACTTCACTTTTTCATCCAATAGCGTCAGTAACATTTCGAGGTTAGAAAAGCGATCCATGTAATCTGGACAACTGATAAAATGCATTCCAATGACTTTACAGCCTGCAAGTACACTGCAATTTCAGTCAAAATTTCCTTGGAAATTTTACGAGTACAGTTGATGAAACTTTACACAAAATGACGCCGTGATTACTGCATACGAGTTAAGGTAATCAAAGAATCTATGGGATAAATGACATGTCACAATATTCAATTATTCATGGTTAAAAAAGAAATTGAAATTCACAGAAACCCCAGGGTCGAAGTAAAGATGTTAATGTTGTTGTTGTTGTTGTTGGCTTCCTTCAGTCGATGTCGACCATGGATGTACATCACAATCGCGTGAATGTTCATGTTCTGCAGCTTTTGGAAGGACTAACCAGTCCGATTCGTGAGGAACAATCTCTCCCGCAGCGCTGGCAACGAAAGTTAGATCTCGGTTGTAGGGCGTCAGTTACACGCCGGGGGCGTGATCTGCGTTCAGCAGCCAATAGCTGTATTTGCTCCTCCCCAGCTTTCAGACGACGCTTTACACAATGCCTCCAAAGTGAGCGGTCAAGAGCAAGTTCTACCCAACTCGACGGGTCGATGCCAAGAGCTTTCATATCACTTTTGCAAACGTCTTTGTACCGCCAGTGCGGTCTGCCCAATGGTCGACTTCCTAATTGCAACTCACCATAGAGTAGATCTTTCGGAATACGACCATTTTCCATTCTGTAAACATGACCAAGCCACCGCAGGCGGCGCTGTCGCAAAAGGGTGAACATGCTCTGTAGACCAGCTTTTGAAAGCACTTCAGCATTAGTCACTCTGTCCATTCAATATATGTTCAAGATACGACGGATGCTTCGTAGATGGAAAGCATTCAACTTCCGTTCGTGTCTTGCGTGGGTGGTCCAGGTTTTACTGCCGTATAGTAAAGCATTTAGTACGCACGCGCTGTATACCATCATCTTTGTTTTTACAGTCAGCTTGTGGTCACCCCAAACGCTAATTCACCCGAGGCAATACTTTTTTCAAAACAGGAAAGTAGTTAAGAAAAATTGATCTCTTGAATCTTGAATCGATATCTATTTTTATTACATAATATTTTCAAAGCGTGAGCGTGTCCATTATCAACAGATTTCCCGCTATCCCGAAATTTTCACATTGAATTGTTGCAATATTTCGGACAAGATGTTTTGTAATAGGAAGGTACTTTGATATTCTTGACAAACGTTTGAAAAATCAAACACATTAATACCCTTGGGAGAAACAATTTCGGGAAATGTTTATCATGTAGTAATTGAAAACACAAATTTGAGACAATAGTGCTCCCCGAACCGAATGGAATAGAAATATTTAAAGATTCATCAACTTTATCGCAGTGGTAGTTAAACAGATTAAAAAATGCAGCCGAAATTGAGGAAAACACAAGCTAAGCAATATTATTGATTTTTTGAATAATGTGATGAAAGTGTGTCGTTCATATAAAGCAAAGCTCTATAACAACATTTCATTGCTATTTTCGATAACAATTGTACATTTTTTATATACGAGCTGGCTTAACAAGCATTCTGCGAAAAGCTGAGTGCCATTTGGGGTATGACAATGTAGTTATGTACTAAGCCAGCCGTGTTATCCAGATTGCTTTAGATACATGGAGCTTGATACTAGACCATTGGCATTTACATTCTCTGTTCACTAAGTTGTGAGAGAACTGTAGGTGTACAATCAATCCGAATTTTATCGTTCAAACGATATTGTGCTGGTGAGGTGATTGCTAAAATGCGTAGTTATTCTACACAGCTAATTCATCGATTGCTTTTTCAGTACTGAGAAAATGAATGTGTCTCACAAGAGATGCGATACACCAAAATCATCGCGCTGTTTAAAAAATAAGCGGGTAATTGCAACATTTAACGAGAAATCCTTCTTCTAAATGTTGTTCACATATTGTTTGCCAAATTTTTACTGATGCGGGTACAGAATTCAGCTAATTGTGTTTACAGTATATCTTAAAGTGGCCGCAACTTTTATACAGTCCGTGTATGCTTATTGTGGAAACGCGTACCACCGGAAATCGCTTCCTGATCAAATAATTTGATCTACAAACAAATATTACGATATTCTATGTTGTATAATATTCTGTTAGTCCCAGTTTACTGAAATCCCTCAGGGATTCCTTCTTACACACATGCCTGAAAAAACAATTTAGATAAACATATATTTCCGGTCGAAATTTCTCTCTTTATGTCACAATTGGAATGACTTTTGCTCCTACTTCGAAGCACATATATGGAAGCATTGTAATACCGATTTATTTAAAATTCATACATATATCCTGTGGTATTGTACAGCTATTTGCTTTTCGCAAGATAAACATTGAATCTTCAAACTTTTCATAGAGGTATGGGTACCGTTAGCCTCAGTTTTCTGTGAAACAAGTCCACAAAATAGTCTCGAGAACAGGATCTACCTTATATGCTGTTTTTATTTGAAGTATTCATTCGACTACTTAAGCAATGAAAGGATTTTAATAGGCTATCTTTCAAGTCTGCTTCAACATGTAATTTCTTTTTACTCCGGCATGAAGCGTTGCAGTTTAGAAAACGTTAGAAAATTCGAGTCTAACAAAAAAGTATTCTTGCTCCCAAGCTGTTCGGCTCTTTCTTTCTTGTTGTTGTTGTTGGCCTTTTTCGATCGATGGCGACTATGAATGTACATTACAATCACATAAATTTTCATGTTCTAAAGCTTTTCGAATGACTAAAAAGTCCGATTCGGTCGAACAATTTCTTCCTCAGGGTAGATCTTTCGGAATACGACCATTTTACATTATGTAGACGTGCAGACTGATAGCAGACCGTGGCCAGACGCCACCTTATTGACTGGGGGTTGCTCAGGTTTAGGCGACGGTAGTCGTCAAATGAGACCTGAAAAGCCCTGCCAGCATCGAAAGCAGCCCCAGGCGCTGTGCTATACACCATTTGAGCCATAACTTTTACCCGGTATTTGCTGCTTACTGTGTTATTATCCGTAGAAGCGGAATGGAGTCTCCTCTTCATTGGTGCGTTGAGATGTACGCCAGAGCAGTTCAATATGGAGAACTAGCTGTTGCCATGCAGCAGGTGCTACCTCTCCACGGCACCACCGAAACCGAAGCAACAGCTAGGCTGATACGTTTGGACAACGATTTTGTCGCAGGAGTTGGCAGGACGGAGTTGAATATAACTTCGGACTGCCTAATGGGACTCCAACTCCGGATTTCTCCTCGAGGTTAATTCCTGAACACTTTTCCGTGATTGGATGTAGTCCCAATGCAGTGGATGTTTGAGATAAGTGTTTGCCTTTTCCTAGGTGGACCACCTTAATGGACTAAGGAGCTCCAACTGCCTGAATCATGTTGGTTTTGAGGCGCCAGTCATCCGCCTTCGCTTTTTCTCCTGTCAGTAGAAGCAGTTCCGCCGGGTCACACAGGACCACGCTTGCTGGCCTGGAGCTGGATTTGGTTGTCAAAGGCTCTATGAGACGCGTGCCATCAAAGCATTTTTGGAATTAAGAGTTTATCCCCGAAATCGTTCCGGTCGTGACAACCTTGGAACCATTTTCTGTGATCTACTGCTACATCACGCTTTCTGCAGGATAACAGAAGCTATATATCTGCACATGCGACGTGGAGACAACCTTTTTTAACCCGAACTTTTGAGACCAAACACCAAGGTTCAGATTTGCTAATACACAACCTGCGATTTGCCAACGATGCTATCATTATCACTCACTCCTAAAAACACAATAGTTGCCAATGTACTGGCTTTATTCGGATTGAGAAGACTAGTTTTTGACTCTCATCGTGTACTTGTGCTAAGCGCGTGGTCAAGTTAGTTCATGAACTTCTGTTATCAGTGTTGAAAACTATCAGCTTAAATCAGTACATCATTTCACTTAGCTTGGTTAAATCATCGCGGATAATCTCTCTCTCTAAACAAAAATCGGTATGCGAATTGGTATAGAGATGCAGTCCTGTCCTGTGAGGACCCTCACATGACCGTGAAGAAAAAATAGTATAATGCGTGCCTATTACATGCTTTACTGTATATTAATGAAAACTTTATCATCCACATGTGAAAGAAATGAAATCTTGAAGCTCCTCATATCCATATTATCGTGTTCTTATTGTTGAGCTACTCAATATGAAATGACATAACACTTTGTAAAGTGAGTTTACAGAGTAATGCATTGCTCGTATCCCCCGCACCTACACACCACTACCGGTTTCTGGCTGTTTGCCGTCATCAATTAAGTTTGAACTACTAGTTGATGGGTTATCGATTCTGAAGAATTAAGAATAACATACAATGAAAAAAATACAATCACATCTTAAACATCGAATACTCCATGGGCTCTAGGAAACCTCTGTCTGACGTATATTGTACAATAAACGATTGGGTTTAAATACATTGTTCCTTGTTTTAAGTAAATTTACCAGGACGAATGGATTGTGGATCAGGCGAAAATCAATCTTTAAAATTCATGTTCAAAATAGACTTGCTATTCGTATGCTCTCTCCACCTGATGACAGCAAACAGCCAGAAACCGGTAGTGTTGTGTAAGTGCGGGGGATATGAGTAACACATTACTCTGGTCGTTTATAAGCGCCTTGAGTCCTTGACCAAGAATCATTTTGTGGTTTTGTGTTTGAACATCGTGGTTTCTTGTACGAACCCTATTTAACAGTGGCATTCAAGTATAACTTTGAGTTTATTGAGATTGGTAATGCATGAACGTAAATACCACCTACGTTGGCTTGTTCATGTGTTGTTATTGTTGTTATTGTTAGCCTTCGACAGTAGATGTCGAACATAAATAGATGCATATCACAAAGGCATGCAGTTTTCACGATCTACAGAGTTTCAAATAACGAAACAGTCCGATTTATGAGAAACATTCTCTCCAGCAGCAGATATAGTGGAAAATAAGCGTACTCTAAAAGGTTTACACTATAATAAGTTGGAATCGAAATCCAGCTTTGAACACTTTAAAAGCTCCCACGAAACTGCTGTTCAATTGTATTCCAGAAATTTGTGCGATGTTGTTGTTGACGTACTTCGGTCGATGTCGACCATGGATGTGCATCACAATCGCATGATTTTTCAAGTTCGACAGATTTTGGAATGATCAAACATTCCGATTCGGGAGGACCAATCTCTCCCGCAACGCTGGATATGATAGTCTGAACTCGGTTATATTGCATCAGTTGCACGCCGGCGGCGTGATCTGCGTTCAGCAGCCAAGAGCGGTATCTGGTCCTCCCCAGCTTGCAGACGATGCTTTACACAGTGCCTCCAGAAATTTGTGTGATACAATCAAACTTATTCACGGTCAATTCCTTCACACGAATTCTTAAAATTTTCAATCAATTGTTCATGGGCAGAGAAATAAAGCAACAAGCATCCCATTTACATTCACATTTCAAAGGTTATCATCAACTACCGAGAAACGATTCGAAACACTTATTTTTCTAATAGTTATTTCCCATGTAATTACAAAATATTAGTGCAGATGCTGTTTAGTCAATTTAACAAAAAAATTTACCCGGCGGCAAAATGGTTGTGATTAAACTCAAACTAAAGCGAACTAGCATAAGAATTTGACCGCAAAATTAATCTAATAAATTATTAATGAACTCACATTTGGGGGAAGAATTTCCGTTGTCCGAGGCGGCTTCATCTTTCACAGTTTGATCGTGCAGTTTGGCGCGATATTCGGGGAACTTTCGATCTGACGAGGGATCAATATTTGAGGATAAAACACGCACAGAAGCATAAACTAAAAGCGTTATTCAATTAGAATTCATAAATAGAACTAAGGAATTCTGCATTTGATAAACATTATCTAATGTTGGACGATATTCCGGGACATGTACGATAGGAACTTCAGTTCAGACGAATTTTATTACATTATCTGAGTGGTGTGCAAAGATACTGGAGCGAATCTACGATTTTCATATTATTTGTGAAAAAATTATTTGACACATTTCGAAAAAACATGAAAATTATTTGGAAAACCCTTTGTTCGAAAGGGAAAGGGAAACTGGATGATGAAATTTTAAAAATATCCCCCAATATTCAGCATTGATAGAATAATTGTTTACAGCATACAAAAAGGAAATGTTGAAAAATGAAATTGATCCTAATTTCAAAAATATTTACTCAAAGTAAGGTTTAGAAACAATTGATATGCAAAAACAATTCCAGAAAAAAATACTGACTGACAAAAGTTGTTTTTATAATGTAAATCATAAATTTCTTCTGCATATTTGATGGAATGCACAAAAAGTACTCAGCTAACTTCTAATGAATATATATATATATATGTATGTATATATATAGTTGTTCTGCTTCGGCCGATCTCGACCATAGATTTACATCACAAGCGAATGATATTTTTCATGTTCTACAGCTTTTTGAATGACTAAACTGTACGATTCAGGAGGATCAATCTCTTCTTCTTCTTGCAGAGATAGACAGTAATAGGTCGATCGGCATCATTTGCACGCTGCCGGCGTGCCCTGCGTTCACCAGATAAGATCTGTATCTGCTTCTCCCAAACTTGCAGACGACGTTTTACACAATGCCTTCAATGTGAGCGGTCAAGAGCAAGTTTTTCCCAACTCGCCGGATCGATGCCAAGAGCTCTCATATCTCTTTCGCAAACGTCTTTGTACCGCAAGTGCGATCTGCCCAATGGTCGACTTCCTAATTGCAACTCACCATAGAGTAGATCTTCGGGAATACGACCATTTTCCATTCTGTAGACATGACCAAGCCAATAGGGTGAACATGCTCTCTAGACCTGCTTTTGAAAGCTCTTCAGCATCAGTCAATCTGTCCATCCACGATAAGTTCAAAATAAGACGGATGCCTCCTATATGGAAAGCTTTCAGCTTAAGTTCGTGTCTTGCGTAAGTTTATCAGGTTTCACTGCCGTTCAATAAAGTATCAAGTATGCACGCGCTGCGTACTATCCACTTTGTATTTTATGAGTCTATATATATACATATATATATATATATATTTATATATATTTTATTATCTGGTATACAATTAGGAGATTAGTTGAGGCAAAGATCAGTGGTGTGAAACATTATTTGTTCCTTTTATTTGTTATCTCAAAAGGTCATAGGTTAACAATTTTTACAAGCTACTAGCTTTCGCTTAGACCTCCGAATTTATCCCGCGCATTCTCTTAGGTAATCGATTATTTTTACTATTACTAATATTTCTAAACAATAAATTCACTATGTGTCCACATTGATGAGAAAATTAATGGTGGATACTGGAAATATTATCGGAAACGTTCCGTCAATTGTTTGTTCCACTAACTCGGTGATTGATTGCATTAATCACAAATTTCTATTTTCCGTATATTTGCCCGCTTGGTTTTCATATCCAAACTTAATTTCCATAATAAGTGCACGACTGTGGAATATTATTGATCAGTATCAAATGGCAAAAACAAACCTGCAATTCAGTCACCTGTAAATTGTCCCAGCTGGTTGATATTGCATTAATGGGTTCGTGACAAGATGTTGTATGCCCTCCAATGCTCTTGAGTCTAGACGAACATTGACACAAATCCCTCTCGGTGGAACTAAGGCTGTATTCTTACTTAAGACGTTTTTCACAGCATTCATGTTTATTCGTGGGATAGTTTGCACAAGATTCCTTAGTCAGAAATTCAAATATCCAAAGCTATGTGTAATAATATATTCCCACAAGTATTGCACACAAGAGGTTAACACACTATAGGTGTCAAGTTGAGGCACTAGGCACAAATCCGTTTCAGATACACATTGTGAATACAAGAGGTAACTTTCTTTCTATGTTGCCACATTACACATAATCCTAAACTCAGTAACGTCAAAAATGTTCTTCTATAAACATTGAGAAATATTTATCCATGGTATACATTGAACACGAGGCTTACGTATACTCTAATCTCAAATAAGGGGAGAGATTTCCCAGTTTCCCAATTGTTAGATTGTTGTATACTATTTTTATCACAGTTTATATTTAATACCTCGAATCTGACATGATAACAAAACACCTGCGCAAAGAAAACGTGAGGTTCTTCCGATAATATCACGGATACCACCTCAAGGGATCGCAGCGTTCTTAGAGCATTCAGTCGAATAGCGCTGTTTGACCAATTTGGGCAGTCTGTCCAATAGACCTTCATACAAGATCCAAGAAATTAATATTTTCAAGTAATGTACATCAAAAATCGTATTCTATTTCAACATTTCGTATGCTATTCATTTACATTAGTTGGGATGAACAATTCAACACTCATTATTCAGGAAATAAAACTAGATCATCTGACATTTTAAAACCATGCCACAAAAGCACAATCCGGAATAATTTATTAATTATAGCACCAAAATTTTATATTTCAGCATGCCTGGTATTAAGGTCAAACACGTTATGTATTTCCATGCCTTTTCATCCACACTTGTTTCGTGCAATTTGCACTCATCAGATGGGGACAACCCTATGGGAATCCGCATGCTTTGGTCAAGAAGATTTGAAATGTTGCGCCACTGTTGGATAAAGTTGGCACCACCAAACTGTTCATTCACTTGTGCCACATAAACAGCACGAAATCACTCGTTACATGTGTGTGATGCCAACGCATGTAAATACGGAATGTTTCTTCAAGTTTAATGGTTTAACTCCATCCCCATGTGTATGGGCACATGTGATTGAACAAGTTGGACGTTTCATACGTATTTAACAGTGGATTGAACATTTCGGCGATTGCACGTGTACCTATTGCTGGCACTGATCACTGTGTAATCGAATTGATGCCAAATATTTATGAAAACGTTATGCGAACGACGCTTTGTCGTTCTAGAGAAGGTAAAGTTCACCGGAGGCTATGCGATCATAGCATTATTGATGCTCTGTAAATAAAGATATCTTTCGCCAATCTTTCTGACTTCGACGACAGTGATTTCTCGCCTAAGTGCGATGCAATCACAGAATATCTGGATTTCTGATATGACATTTGCTGCCGAGTTGAAAGAATCTGTATGAGACCTGAGCATGTTTTGTCAGCCACACTAAAAAGATTGTGAATGTAAAATGAGCGGGCTTACCGTAATGGGTTAACGGGGTATTGACAAAAGAACCGACTAAACGACGAAATCTGAAATCAAACGTCTCATTCCGCTGTATGTAATTTCACTGCTAGGTGAAAAAGGCACTAGACAATTATGTATGCGTGCTCTTCAGAACTTTTAAACACCAAAAAAGACTAATTCTTGATCGCCTGCAGAAGATACAATCTTTGGAAGATGATAATTAATTTGCTTACCGGGAACAACGCTCTACAGTTAATGCCGTTTTATGTCCAACTCACAGATTTTTGAAACAGCTTGACAGCAGATCATTAGTCGTTAAAGTTTGTTTTCTTGAAGACACGAACGCAACGGCTATGTCGATCATACCCAATTGACGGACCTAATCAAAACACGAGCCATACAAGTCAAACTAATAAAATGGATAGGTGGTTACTTTTCCGATACGTTAAAATCATCAGGCTACGCTCTGCTTTGCTCCCAAATGATAAAACGGTTCTTCAATGAGCGATTGTATCTCCCTTTTTCTTTTCAGCTCTCACATTTTCCTTTGAAATAGTAGATGACGTTGTAATTGGATGCATAGTACTCAAAAACTAATCTTCAATTTCGCTCTCCACTGCTTTAGATGAAATTACTACATGGTCAGAAGAGAAATGCGCATCTTTAAATCCTAAAACATGTACTAAACTTGTGTTTAATAATCTGCATATCGAACGTAGCGAAGCAATCAGAACTAATCTTTCTTTATCTAGAATTAAGTCCACAAACTTGACTATAGTGAAATACGTCAAGTATTTTGGCGTCACCATATCCGACGACCTTACTTACACCTATGATGTAAATACTTTACATACTAAAGCATGTAGTCTTTTTTTCATGCCTCTTGTCTTCGTTTTCTGTGCGTTGAGTCTAAGCTAATTTCTTACTTCCTTTTCCCTTGTATATTATCACATATTCGGTACTGCTCATCCGCTATTTCCTCCACACGTCTCTAAAAAGTCTTTTTGTTACTCAAACGTTGCATCAGGATCGTATCACATGCAAGCTTTATTCCTTATGAGGACATTATTGAAAAAATTATGAAACAACGTTTTCCACTTGCGAATCGGCTTATAATTACTGTCCTTAGTGATATTTCTCATGCCTGATATTCAAGCTTCCTCAAAGACTCGATAAAAGCACATCATAATGCCTTCTAACACGTCTTCGCATCACAGGTCATTTATCCCATTTGCTTCATGATACCATTGTCAAAATCAAAATGGTCTTATTCCGAAAGACGTTTGCAAAAGAGATATGAAACCTCTTGGCATTGGCCCGGCGAGTTGGGAGGAATTCGCTCTTGACCGCTCGTAATGGAGGCATTGTGTAAAGCGTAGTCTGCAAGCTGGAGAGGAGCAGATACAGCTTTGGGTTGCTGAAAGCAGATCACGCCGCCGGCGTGCAACTGAAGCAATACACCCGAGTTCTGACCATTGTTGCCAGCGCTGCAGGAGAGATTGTTCCTCCCAAATCAGACCGTTTAGTAATTCTAAAAGCTGTAGAGCATTAAAATTGATGCGATTGTGATGTTCATCCATGGTCGACATCGACCGAAGGAGGCCAACATCAACATTTGTTAAACGAAGTTACCTATTGAGCAATTACAGTTGATGACATCACGGTATATTTTCTGTGAATATATGTTGCTTTTGTGTGTAATTTGTATAGAATTCGTTGTGAGTGTTTTTTTTAAACCAGCATAAAGCTGAAATTACGAAACATTTCGAATAAATATTTGTTCTTCTACTTCGTTGGTTCACGACAAATCATCAAGCATGCGAATGAGTTAAGTGTTACAACATCCACAACTCAATCAAATGATGACTTGTCTACGTTCATTGAGCGTCAAACAACAAAGTAATTAAAATTTGGGTGAATGCAGCCCTGAAAATTCAAGGTTTCGTGCAATGTTGAAGTAGGTATCGCCAAAGAATACATGGTACCCGTTCGTTTGTGACCGTGAAGGTCGAACGCCTATGGAACCGCGCTGTATATGAACTCAAGCGGGCATTATGAGTTCCACCCTTCGAAGTCTGCCATAATTATTGACAAGATAATGATCTGCATTCTAAACAAACTGCGCTTGTATGCCACTGTTGGGTAATGTTGGTACGACCAACGTATTAAATCACATGAGCCCCCACTCATGTAGACTGGGTTTAAAACCCACGACCATGAATAAAAAAGCTCATTTACGGATCTTGATTCTACTGTCCCTACCTGATGAGTACAAACAGAACGAAACCGGTCGTGAGGTGTGTGTTTGTGTAATGGAGATGCATGCAAATGAGCTTTTTATTCATGATCTGCATTCTAATTGTGTCTAAATCCTGAAATGACATTTCCCGAGTTATGCCATTCAACTTTGGAAATAAACATACTGGAGATATAATAGACCGACAATCAAACGTACCTATCACATTCAGATTGAAAAATTTTTCTTTCACGCGGGACAAATTTATTTGGCAAATGTAGGTTCCAGCGTCGGAGCTTGAAACATTACGAATCACAAGAGTCCACGAAAGTTTGTTCGACCGGTCAATTTGAAATCGCGCGTTAATCGACTCATGGCCGACGGTGAGTTCTCGTACGGAACCTTCTTTCCACCACGACATCTGATAAGGGATCAAAATTTGCACGTTCCGTTCAAAAAGGCAATGGCATTAAATAAACGCATAGGTGTAATGTAAGCATTGAATAAACTTGCTGGTCTAAAGTAAAGTGATTGCTGTGTGATTGTCATTGTAGACTATGTGCTCCGTCAAAAAATCGCGTTGTAGTGTAAATATTCACCGAACCAAATTGTCTGGTAAGCCTAGTATTGAAGTCACCCGCATGTGCGAACCTAATCTAGCTGCGCGATTTGCAAAAGCCTTCACAGCCGAGTTCTGCAAGTCAACCCCAGTGGAATCGGCTTCAGAAAACTGGAAATCGATCAAAAGCTGCATATGCCGAGTCGCACTTTCCACTTTCGGTCCGAAGAAAGCTCGAACGAGCGACTGGTTCGAAGCAAAAGCTTCTGAGATGACTGCTATGTTGGATAAGAAACGGTCAGCATTCTTGAGGTTCAAAGTTATGCCAACAGATGAAAACTTTTGACTTTTAAGAGCACCTAGAAATAAGGTCCAACAGACTGCAAGGCGATGTGCAAATGAGAAAGAGAGAGAGAGAAATGGAAAAGAGATTGTTCCTCCCGAATCGGACTGTTTAGTCATTCCAAAAGCTGCAAAACTTGAACCTTCACGCGATTGTGATGTACATCTATGGTCGACATCGACCGAAGGAGGCCAACAACACCAGTGTTAAATATAACATCATTCTGCTTACGTTTTATCAATTGTCCATCGTTGGTTAGTTTATATAATCGATCTTAGAACAAGGGTTAGTACAAAATCAATACTTTAACTCCACTCCTGTTAACGTGCTTAATGTTCTGGTAATGATTTCCCGAATTAACGGAAAATTGATTTTGAAATTCTTGAACAAACAAACACAGTGAAAACTTAATTAACGTTTTGAACATTTGACTCGAAATCATTCATTGAATACATATTCGAAGCTTCTGGTTTGCTTTTAAAAATCTATTTCATTGCTGCTTCAAAGAATAATTTTGTACACTGTTCTCCGTGAAATTTAGCCACGCATACTAGGTATTTAACCACTGAATATTGTTTTTGTTGTCGTTGTCCTAATTCGGTCGATGAAGACAATGGAGGTACATCACAATCGCATGAATTTTCATGTTCTAAAGATTTTCGAATGATTAAACAGTCCGATTCGGGAGGACTAATCGCACGTGCATCGCTTGCAACGATAGTCAGAGCTTGGTTGTAGGGCGTCAGTGCACGCCGGCGGCGTCATCTGTGTTCAGCAGCCAAGAGTTGTATCTGCTCCTTCCAGCTTGCAAACGACGCTTTACACAATGCCTCCGGTGTGATCGGTCAAGAGCAAGTTCATATCTCTTTTGCAAACGTCTTTGTACCGCAAGTGCGGTCTGCCCAATGGTTGACTTTCTAATTGTCACTCACCATAGAGTAGATCTTTCGGAATACGACCATTTTCCCATTCCATAACATGACCAAGCCACCGCAGGCGGCGCTGTCGTAATAGGGTGAACATGCTCTGTAGACCAGCTTTCGAAAGCACTTCAGCGTTAGTCACTCTGTCCATCCACGATATGTTCAAGATACGACGGATGCTTCGTAGATGGAAAGCATTCAGCTTCCGTTCGTGTCTTGCGTGGGTGGCCCAGGTTTCACTGCCGTATAGTAAAGCATTTAGTACGCACGCGCTGTATACCATCATCTTTGTTTTACAGTCAGCTTGCGGTTACCCCAAACACGAGAGTTCAATCGGGTCAAAATGCCAGGTGTGCTACCAATCCGCTTATCAATCTGCGAGTCTAGTGAATATTACATTCATTTTGAAAACAGGTATTCGTCTGATAGATCGTAAATTATTCAGCAATTGCTTGATGGAATACTTCTAGACTTTAACACATGGGCCTGCAAATATTTTAGCCGCTGTGGCAGATTACTTATTCAAACGTATTAGCCTTTTGCTACGTATTACGCCAGTTTTAGTACCTATTCGTAAAGGCAAGCGAAATAGTTGATGCCATTGTAATTTTATTATATTTCGATTCATTTTGATATCCGGCATTGTTTGTGCACAGCTAGGTGGAGTTTTCTGGATGTAATTCGAGAACTTTATTTATAATTCTGATGAATGTATCTGGACTTGTTGTTAAGACGCATTACTTGAAGCAATTTAAAAGGTGTTTTACACCAAAATCCTTGCACATACTAAATTTATTTGTACGTCATGTTACGGAATACTCAAACCAGTCATGCTTCATAGGAAAAATCATTGTTTCGACGAGTTGGTTCGACATTCCAAGAGCGAATTTCTAAATTAAAACAGTAAGAATTTAAGTATAACGCATCTGAGTGACCTTATGATGACCTATAAAATTACACAGACAAATACAATAACCATATACTGAAACACGAGAATTGCATTAAATCAAGCAGACATTCGAAGTCCTCGATGATACCACATTCTCGATTGGAAATTCGTAATAATTTTTATCTCGGTTTAAATTTGATGTATGTGGAAGAAATCATACGGTTGGAATCATTTGTGACTTCCGCTACAAAGCTTGATGGATGCAGGGCGAACCATGCGGCATGTGACTGTCCCTAATAATTCTTGGTAGATTTTATATTTTTACAATATATACTTGGTCTTCTGTTTTCGTTGAGCTTAGTGCTTTTTCGACCACGGAACTTCTTGCGTTCTCAGTTGTGATGGTGCCCTAATATCAAGGCATTGATATCTTTTTTCTTGCTATGATTGAAGCGAATTCACACTTAAAATTGACAAAAAGTGTTAATTTACGTCAAGAGTTGAAAATCGATTAAAAATGCTAATTTTCCCAGTTTTTTGATTCCATGTCGTAACCGGTGACCTCAATACATATTAATCTTTGTACAACTTAAAATATTGTGAGTGCAGCAACACGAAACCGGGCGTGGGGTGTTTGTGTGTTGGAATGCATTCAAATGTGTATTTTCGTTAATGGTCATGGGTTTGAACCCTATCTACATGAGGCTCACTGAACCTGATCTTACTGTCTCCACCTGACGACGGCAAACAGCCAGAAACCGGTATTGGAGTGTAAGGGATGGGGATGTGAGCAACACTTTACTTTGGTCTTTTATATGCGCCTCGAGCGCTTGGCCAGGAATCACTTTGTGATTCTGTATTTTAACATGGTGGCTCTTTGTACGAACCCTATATAACAGTGGCATACAAGTATCACTTTGTTTACCAATTTATCACTATTTCAAGGCTCACTGAACCTGATCTTACTGTCTTCACCTGACGACGGCAAACAGCCAGAAACCGGCAGTGTAGTGTAAGGGATGTGGATGTGAGCAAGACTTTACTGTGGTCATCCATAAGCGCCTTGTGTGCTTGACCAAGAATCACAAAGTGATTTCGTGTCTGAACATTGTGGTTCGTTGTACGAACCCTATATAACTGTGGCATACAAGTATAACTTTTTTTACCACTTTACCACTGTTTCAACGCTGACTGAACCTGATCTTACTGTCTCCACCTGACGCGGCAAACAGGCAGAAATCGGTAGTGGAGTGTATGGGACGGGGATGTGAGCAACACTTTACTTTGACCTATCTACATGTGTTTTGTTGTATGCGATTGAAGAGTTTGGTCTAACCAACCTTATCCAACAGTGACACACAAGTACACTTTGTTCCTATTCTTCTACACTTTCTAGTATCAGTACCTGATGAGTGTTAACAGCACGAAGACTGTCGTGGTGTGTGTGATGGAAATACATGCATCTTTTTCCAGGATCACGAGTTTAAACACCATCGACCTATGTTTGGACACTAGTGATTAAACAGGTTGCTAGATTCAACCTTATCGAACAGCGGCATACAGGTGCAGCTTGTTTTCCATTCTTCCAAAGTTTCAAGCGAAAAAGTATCCTGATCATACTGTCCCCACCTTATAAGTGCCAACAGCAGGAAACCGGTCGTGGTGTGTGTGTGTGTGATGGAAATGCACGCAAATGAACATTTTTTATTATCATGGGTTTAAAAACTATATCAATGTGTGTGAACACATGCGATTAAGAAGGTTGTTCGAATCAACCTTATAGAACAGTGATATACAAGCGTAACTTGTTTTCCATTCTTCCACAGTTTCAATCAAATGAGGATCCTGATGCTACTGTCAGTAGTTGATGAGTGTAAACAGAACGGAACCCGTCGTGGAGTGTGTATGATTGATGGAAATGTATGCAAATGAGAATTTCAGTTTAAGATATTTAAATTTCTCACATGTGGACTATATAAATTTATTCTGGTATGAAATGATGGCGATGTTTATTTCAGCTCATGGTATAGTAGTAGAGAATGAATATCCGACTTGTTTCTTGTTGCTCAATTTAATTGAGCCGTTCGAATAATCAGGTTGAGTTAAATTTGCATCATTGTATGGGATGGTCAAGAGAATAACCAAATTTTATAGAGTCGTAAATTTTTAGCTATTGTTCTTAAATTATTCACAGCATATTCAGTTTTCAATTGACTTCAAATTTGTAGCAAGGATTGACATCCATTGGTTAGATCGTTGCGTTTCTGCTCATTGTGCAGTTTTTCACATTAGGAGAGGTATATCCTAACTGATTTGAAGAAATAATGTGGCAAGTAGCTGAAATTACGACTTTGTTAGGCTTTATCTGCCATGGATGCCCTTGTGATTTATGTGACGTTTCCATGTTGCAAACCCTTTCGAAATACTGGGCAGTAAAATCTGGAGGATGTTGCATTACATGCATAACATTCAATGAGCAGCGAAAGACTAGAGTTGGATTTTGCACCCTCGAGCTTAGACGCATCCGAGCTGAACTAATTTTGACATACCGAATAATCCATACGAGTTTAAACCCCTCAGAACCCCTTTTACAATTACTCCCAATCTCCCAATCCACAGTCACAACCTGACCCTTCAAATCCCACATTCCAGATTAAACTGTCACCAAAACTATTACGCAGTCCGTGTATGATTTTTGTGGAACATCTTACTGCTAGACATTTTTTCCTTATCAAACGAAACGATCTACAAACAAATGTTATGTATGATCTTTTATTAGGAATAATACCATATTGGCCCCAATTTACTGAAATTCCTTAGTGATTCCTTCTTACACATATACTTAAAGAAACATTACTCAAACATGAAATTCAGTTCGACATTTCCTCTTTCCATAACACAATTGGAATTACTTTTGCTCCTCCTTTGAAGCACCTGGAAACACACATTAAAGTAACAATATGTTTAACGTTTATGGGTATATCCTATGGTATCGTACATCTATTGATTTTTAGCATAAATCTTAAAACATCAATATTGAAAAAATATGCGAAATTTCATTATTGAACTTTATCGTTTTTCTGCGCAATCAACCCGAAAGCCAAATTCTGTTAATTTACACCCCATAGATGATGTATTTTGAAATAAGACAATGTTCACAATCGCGGAACCTGTGATTGCCAGATATTTGTACACGAGATCTCATTATTATAATTGTTCGGAAAAATTCTAAACTCAAATTCCTGGAAGCGTGGCACTCTACAACGCGATCATTGAATCGACACGTTCAATTGGACGACATGTATGTGCCAATGATAAACCGAATATTAAGCCGTGTGACCTTGAGAACAACCAATGACGAGGAAAGAAACAAAACGGTCAGCGTATAAAATAAAAAAACACGACGATTACGAAGACTTAGCAAGAAGCTGAGCTGAGGATGTCATCTAGCTTGATGACGAAACGTCCTACTGCTACAATACCAGCTCAGCGAACACACAACATCTAAACTCATGGTTTCTGAACGGTTTCAGGCATATGTTTAAAATCCATTCTTTATGTCGAGATAGAATTCTTCTATAAGTACTGATCATTTTATATTAATAAACAAATTTACAAAAATGTAATATTTATTGATTTTTTCAAGTAAACCCGATTTTATAAGCTTATTTCAAACGAAGATTTTTGTGTGCACATCCATCAACTACGAAAAACTGTTTCGTTATCTTACATAAGCACTTGGATCGGTCTTGAATATGTGCGGAACACAGCCACTTCTCGCTTCATTAAACGCCTCATTAAAGGGAAATATTCGCCCCCCAAATTTGGGCAACTAGTATTTCACGATTGGCTGCGCAACATCAAACAGCAGCATGGCAGCTTGAGAAGAAATTTCTCACGCATTTTATTAGTCTGAAATCCGTTATAAATCGCTATTAATCGGAGATGAGTTATTGAAATATTTCTTTTTTACTACGTTTATATTTAGATTTCATATCTTCACACATGACTGATTGTTCATTGTCAAACTGACGGTCATTAGCGTCCAATTCAACGGTTCTTTATAACAACTTATTTGGAGGTAAAGTACATGTCGCAATACGTACCTGTGGTGCATTTTATCAATATATCTCAATAATGTTACGTTTCGCAGTTCATGTCAAACGACGAAGGCAGGTGATTAACACAAGAAGTTAATGAAATCGTACATTTCGAGATCTTGTTGTTCATATTCACATTTTTGAATCGACCACGATATCTCATTTATGTGATTCGAATTCAAAATAAAGGCTCAGAATGTGTTGTTCATTTGACATCGAATATCTAAAAATATCGTACGGAAGCTATCTAACCGCGGCTTTATGCTCAAATCGTTTAGCATTTCTCAACTGCTTCAAATCTTGTGGATTCTGATCGTACAGTCCATGTCTGTTGAGTGCAAACAGGACGAAACCGGTCGGTGTGTGTGGAGGAAATACATCCAAATAAGCATCTGTACCTTTTATTTTTACTCTGCCGCATTGGCTTATAAGGCCGCTGCTTATGTTCGATGTTCCCATCATTAACACATCACAGGCAGCACGGTAGCATGTACCGAATGCTTAACTGCCACAAAAGTAAAATCCTTAAAGATTGGGAAGGGTGAGAGTTAAATAGCTGCGGATTTGATAGAACAGTAAGCACAGACAAACTGGGAAGAGGTGCCCACACCCGAATGGAACATGCATTCAAACAAGTTTCGTGAACGAGTAGAGCGACATCAACATGGCAGCTTTCTTGCGGCTTTCACTGTCATGCATCATAACAAGCTTTTCTCGTCACTTCGCTTGACAAGATACAAGGTTAAGCAAGCACTCCAAGAAGATGCTTAGTGCAAGACCGCCATTAAACACGGTTTCGGGAAATATCTTTAAGCGAAACTAACCACTGCGATATCTGATCGCGGGGACACCAGCCTGGAAAGGTTATTAGTAAAGGTTTTTAACTGCCTATGCCATGTGGCGGTTGTTCGATGTTTTAGCACGGAACGATACAGGTTACAGTATTTCTACTCATGGAACGGGTTATAGGATGTGGTATTTCATTTCCAAAGTATTGTAAGTATCGAATTTACCCCTGAGTAAGTAGGAGATTTGGTAAAAACACATTTTTGATTGTGCCACAGAGTGGGCTACGAAAACATGGTACAACAGAACTTTCAAACGAACGACGTCGCTTTTGCTGCTAATCTCTATCAAACCTTTTAAAGAAAGAGATGACAGGGGGTTAAAATTTCTAACAATTTTAAAATAACTTTTCTGCTTATCAAAATCGACTTAATCTCTTTTTACGCCATCCGTTTTCACCCTCCCAGCCTGAGGAATTAAGTGCTCCATGACTTAACTCTCTCTTGCTTTTTAGATAATATTCTGCAGTGTATTCCAATAATTTTCCAAATGAATCATCAGAACAACTTTGTACTTATGATCTATTCTAATTATATGGTCTGGAATCATTTCACAAATCATTACTATCTCACCTGAAATGTAGTCAGATACACGACTTTGTTCTTTTATTCGCTTATTTCGTAATTTGTTCACTAACAACTTTTGCCTTTGAAGAATTCTTGAAGTAAACTTTATTCTGAATAGAACGCGCTGACTACACGTTTTACATTACAATCTAGAGTGCTCTTATATCAAAGATCCTTAACTCAGCTTTGCTTTGAAATCACTATCATTTAGAAAATATTTAACTTGGTGTTATATTTTGAGTTATTTGTTGTTAGTACGCCGTGATTGCGTTCAGTTTCTATCTATCATTTATGTGCAGCTAACCTTTCAAATGATTTCATATCAAACATTCCAGTCAATAAACAATAGAAACATTATTATGCAACAAAATATACAATTAATCAATTAAATTGGGGGTCGTTTATTGCACAAAAACTAAAAAGAAACACACTGTAACGTACCACAGTTTTATCAAAGTCCACATTATGCACAATGCAATGTAGTCGAGCATCTGAACCGCTGAGCACAGAGATATTCAATTGATTCTTCGGGTCGAAACAAGGTCCCTGTTCGTTCTTTACAGACGCAGCATCCATCTTCGGGATGTGATGGAACGAACGGTTTGGAATGAGTGATAGTGGGCTAAATATGTTTGGTACTTTTAAGTCGTCAATTTGACCGATTCGATTCCAGCGTGACGAGGATGAGAATGTCAGATAATCCGGTAAACAATCATGGTTGCTAAGGGGTAACAACTTCCTCGGTTTAGGAAGCAATTCATCCATTGCCTTCAAGTTTTTCCCGTGGACTCGACGCATATGTACACTGTATATGATTATCAACAATTCCAAGTAAAATGGGTTCATGTAGTGTGGGGATCTGGTTTTTTGGATTCTCGATTGTATTTGATGAATAAACATCGGCATCGTCTTATGCGTACTCTCATTTGACATCAAAAAGCTGGAATGAAGATAAGGGATTCAGTAAATAAAATTCGGATACCAGGTGTGTTGTGTGATGTTTAAGTTTGAAAATGACTTAATTCTCGAATGCTCAGTGAATAAAGCGGATGTTTTCCAAAGTGCTTGTCTACAGAGCATGCATACTCTAATATATAAGCGTCGCATGTGTATAGAATGACAAATGGTCATATAAATAAATAAATAGTTCGCGGGAGTTAAACTTAGGATGTCGAACTATGTATGAAGCGCACTTTAACAACTAATAAATCTGCGAAGTTACGTGAAAGGTATTTGTTGTTATCAGGTGGAGAGATTATGATCAGGTTTGTGAGTCTTGGAACAATGGTATAATGCGAAACAAAGGTAAACTTGAGTTCCAATATTATACAGGGTTCTTACAAACAACAACTTTGTTCAAATATAGATTCCAGAACCATCAACTGGAAAAATTAAGATAACCTGATGACGGCAAACAGCCGGGAACCGGTTATGGTGTGTCATTGAACGGGGTGTCAGCATAAAATATATGGCCAGGGATCACTTTGAGATTCTATATTTGAACAGCGTAGTTCTTTATAAGAACCCGATTTCAAAATGGCACTAGAATATTCTTTTGTTTATATGATAGCTCTTTCCATCGATCTATATTTTTGAAAACTATTGTTTGAATGTTTGCATTAAAGCATCATCTTTAACCAGGAAAAGAGTAAATGGTAACAATAACTGGAAAAACTAGGTCACACAGGTAGCGGAAGAATGGCGCCGATTGACCAATTACTGTCAATCGTGGTGGGCATGTAGAAGAGATAGATTTTTGGAAGTTGTCTGTTTACACAAGTGAAACGAAATGAGAAAAGATCGTCTTGCTTTTGCGATGTACATCTTTGCTCAACATCGACTGAAGTTGGACGACCGAACGCAAGTTGTATGTAAATAATAATTGTGGCTGGATATTGAGCAGATGCGCATTAGTGGATAAGCACAACATTCGCTGGCTAATACGACACATTGATGCTGTTGGCTTCTTTTGGCCGATGTTTACCGTGGATTGACTTCACATTCGCAGGATATTTTCATGCTCCAAAGTATTTAGAATGGCTAAAGAGTCAGATGCGGTAGCACTCAGTTCGATGCGAAGTACACGAACTTACGATGTTAGTCGCACGTAGACAGCATAGCGTACGATCTACTCTTCCCGAGGTGCTTCACACAGTGCCTCCAAAGTTAGCGGTAAAGATCAAGTTCTCCCCAACTCGTAGGCTAATACCATCAGCTTTCATATCTAATTCGCAAACGTTTTTGGACCGCAAGTGCGGTCTGCCTAACAGCTGAAATCCTGATTTCGATTCACCAAAGATTGGATCATTTGGAATAAAATCAAATTAAATTCTATGAGTAGAATTGCAAACTATTTTTCGAATTTATTTCCACAAATCTATGCGGTAACCAATAGTTCAATTATACAGTGTTCTTTCGCAATTCAAACCGTAGAATATGAATAATGCTAGACAAACACTTGTCAGGTATTCAGCAGTCAAATATGATAACACATTATTCTGAACTCATTCCTTCAACGCTCCGCTTCTCGAGATACATAAGTCAACATTCGACGTGTTGGTTCTATCATTTTTTCAGTTATTTCTCATCAAAATCATATTTTTGTGGACGCAAACTAAAATGAAGTTAAAAAAGCACAATTTTTCTACACGCAGTCCGCTTACTAATTTACTGCCTATTCTAATACTTCACTCCTGAAAGCTCTTAGCATTGACCCGGCGATTTGAGAACAACTTGCTCTTGATCGCTCATATTGGAGGCATCGTGTAAAGCGTCGTCTTAAGCTGGGGAGGAGCAAATACAGCTCTTGACTGCTGGACGCAGATCTCGCCGCCGGCGTGCAGCTGATGCAATACAACCGAGTTCTGACTATTGTTGTCAGTGCTCCGGGAGAGATTGTTCCTCCCGAATCGGACTGTTTATTTATTGAAAAAGCTGTAGAACATAAACATTCATGCGATTGTGATGTACATCCATGGTCGACATCGACCGAAGGAGACCAACAACAACTCCTAAATCAATGAGATTGTATCAACGCTTAACATGCGCTAAATTGTTGGTAAAAATCTATCCTACTACTATCCAAAAAATCTCATTTATATGAACATTTATATCAACTAACATTTTTCAAAATATCGTTTTATTGTTTAATTTAAATCAAACGTTTAACACGTAATACATGCCTAATTAAAAAGCTGAGTTTGAGTGAGCATTCTGCATGGATTGTGTTCAATAAGATCCCGGCTGTGTTGTATTCAAGATTACCATCAACACTCGAATATACACAGCTAGCTAACATCGCTCTTGCTGAAAATCGATCTCAAACACAGAATCCGGTTATTAACGGCTAACAGATAGATGTTCAAGGATGTTAATCTTGACTCACCATCGCTCCTCCAGACAAGATCTTTCATAATAGTTTTGCCTAATGTTCGATACTCCACCTCAATTGTTATTGTTCAGGAATAATGGCTTAATTTATGTTCAATGCCGAATGTCGAAATGCGCTACCAATTCAATGTGGTCTTTTTTTAAAAAAGCTATGATTTTCAGAACTTACAGCAAGATATCGCTCTTACTTACGCGATTAAACGAAATTTCTGCATTCTGAAATATTTAGAATATTTTATGAAACTAGAATCGGAGACTGTCATTCACTTTGCAGGCGAATTAATATTTTATACATCTTGATGTCAATCATGGATCTTTGCTTTTGAATTGTTGAATTACAGGATGATATGACGTATCATTTAGAATTCATTATGATTCTCTGTTTTATAATAATCATATTGAGACAAATTTTATTTTGAAAACAATTATATTTACCGAATTAAAAAAAATGTTGCTGATAGTATTGTTCATAAAACATTTTGGGATGTGTGATGGAAAGAATGTAAATAAATATATTTCGGGAAATATTTTTGGTTTTGCACTATTTTTTGTAAGCCTCCTTCAGTCGATGTCGGCCATGGGTTTTCATTATAAGCGCATGTCGTTTTTATACTCCACAACGTTTGAGCCAACTGATCAGTTCGCGACAAGAGGAACCATCTATCCCGCTGTGCTTTTAGTGGTAGGCATTATTCGGCCGATCACCGGAAGTTTCACGCTGACATCGTGATATACCTTGAGTAACTGAGACGAGTTTCTGCTCGATGATGTTTTACCCAGTACCTCAAAATTGAGCGCTCAAATGCAATTTCTTCCTAGTTCGCGGAGTCAATTCCAAGAGATGTGATAGATCTTTCGCAAACGTCTTTGTACCGCAAGTGCGTTCTGTCAATGCTTGACTTCCTGTTTACAACTCACTGTAGGCTAGATGTTTTGGAATACGACCATTTTTCATTTTGTAGTCGTGACCCAGCAAGCATAGACAGTGATAAAGTAATAAGGTAAACAAGCTCTGTAGACCAGCGTTAGAAAGCACTTCGGCATGAGTTAATTTGGCTATTCACGATATGTTCAATATACGAAGATACTTTGTAAATGGAAGGCATTGAGTTTCAGTTCGTGTCTTGCGTGGATCACCTAGATTTCACGGCCGCACATTCAACCATGTATGACCCACGAGATGTATTCCACGCTATTAACATAATATGTTTTTCAGTAATTGAGCAACCTTGGACGTACCTAAAGCATCTAGCAGCGATTTCAATTTTTTTAAACAAGTTTATTCCATTTTATTGTAATTTTACTTGTCGATTCAACGAGTAATCGCACCAGATAACTATCACACAAAGCGCGTCAAATATTTCTCAAATATTTGCGATTCTGTCTCCAAAATGCGTTTAAACAAAGTCGCTATCAACTTAGGAATCTTACTAGTGCGTGTATTATTATAGTTCAAACATGTAAATGCTTGCCTAAAAATTATCAAATGTTGTATGTCAAATAGTTACAACTTACTTTCATTCACATCTGGTCCAGATATATTTGAGTGGTTATGTTTGCAAGATGTCGGACCGCATATATGAAGTGGCTTCGAGTCTCAAACATCGTGTTCTCGCCTCAATTCTGATTGGTCGAAATGTATGGGAGTGGATTGGATTGTTCCCGGGAACGCTGACAAGAAAACATTTCCTATTTTTCTCAAAATGTTTAACAAAAGATTGCGTGAAATTGATGAAACCTGCTCTAATGAAAAAATTGATGGACATTCATCGAGAAATTTCGGAAAATATATGATAGATTCAATCACGATTTGGTGATATTGGAAAATATTTTTTAGAAATGGTATACGGATAAACAAGGAGCGCTTGTATGCCACTGTTGGATTAGGCTGGTACGACCAACCTGTTCAATTACATGTGTACAAACACATGTTTAATGGGGTGAAACCCATAACCATGAAACAAAATATTCATTTGCATGCTTCGGCGGTACAAACACCAACAAAACAAAAAACCCTTTGTGGGGTGTGTGACGGAAAAGCATGTAGTGGGGTGTGACGGAAAAGCATGTAAATTAATATTTTGTTTCATGTTATACGGATATGTTATTCACACACACAAATTCATTGTTTCTTTAGTAAACGCGTTAGAAGTGGGTAATTTATATAATTACAAAATCTAAAATGTTACATATTTAATCTGTTGTGAGGGAATATATCTGAGTTGAAAAATATTTTTATTTTCATCTTGGATTATGTTGAGTTTCAGGCGTTCAGAACTCAGAACTCAGAAAGTTTTATGGTTGAAAAAGCATTAAGCTTAACAATAACCATGGAATGACAAGGTATATGGAATAAAAAAATATAAAATCTCTCAAAAATCAATAGGGACAGTCACATACTGCATGGTTCGTCATATACTCATCCAGTTTGGAAGCGAAAACCTCAACAGATTACGAGCGTGTGATTTCTTCTGGTAAATAGTGAATCAAATTCTTACAGAGAAAAAATAACGACGAATATCCAATCGAGAATGCGGAATGCTTAAAGCAGTGGTTCTTAACCTGGGTTCGATCGAACTCTAGGTGTTCGGTGAGTCGTTTTCTGGGGTTCGACGATTTACCATGGATTTTACCCATACACAGAAAACACGTTATTACTTTACGCGCCATGGCACTCACCGATTTTTCACATTATTTGCACGTGACTTCGGGACAATTCTGTGTGTCGAGATTCGTCCTATCAGCTGGGCCGGCCGTGACCATTGTTGCGTTCGCCGGGTCCAGGCACTTGGCAATGAGGTCAAGTTGGTTACTAGTCGCCGTCACAGTTTGATCGATCGATTTTTTTGTCTGTACGTTGGATCTCGTGATGCGGTCAAACGTGTTAGTAGCCTGAAGTGAGTTGTTCGGCTGAGTGGTGGGCGTTTGGTCGGCAGGTCGATGTGGTTGCTTCGGAACTCGTGATTTCGTCATTTTGCAAATAATCCGCTATAGCTCGTTAACCACACAAGGTAGAATACAGAAACAAGTATCAAAATGCGTAGCTCAACGCGATCTTTGCAATGAAAGCAAAACCATAGAATAGGTAACGATTGGAAAAGGTTTGCGCGCCTGAGCAAACTGTGATATTTACGCCGACGTGACGTCACGCTCTGTTTGACTATTATTGGTTTCAGCTGATCACGCCACATCGCTTGGCCCCTGATATCTGTGCTGGCTGCTGCAGGCAGCTCGGGTCAATCAGTAGTCGACTGGTGACTGTCCTGGTCGTACGTGTTTTGTGATTTCCCTTTCAATACTTCAAACCCTTGATACTAACTATGTCGAGCAAAAAAGGAAGTGGTCGGACGAATACGTTCAGTATGGATTCACGTGTATAAAGGAACATGATGGGAGTCAGCGTCCTCAATGTATGATTTGCAATGCCAATTTTAGCAATTCTTGTCTAGCACCGGCAAAACTAAGGGAATACGTCCTAAGGTTGCATGGAGAAGGACAATACAAAAACACAAAGCTTGCTGAATTCAATTTGAAGAGAGAGAGATTCGATGCAGGGCAAACCACACACCATTGGTGAAACACTCGTAAAACCAGCTGCGTTGAAGATGGCGAATATTATGCTGCGAAAAGCTGCTGAAAATAAGTTGTCCCAAATTCCTCTTTCAAATGTTACCATCAGCAGCAGAATAGATGACATGAGCAGAGATATCTTAGCACAAGTAGTTACAGATCTGATTTCAAGCCCTGTAAAATCCAGCATCCAACTCGACGAGAGCACCGATATTTCCAGTCTAAGCCAGTTTTCTGTGTTAGTGCGCTATGTGAAAAACGACATGATAAAAGAAGACTTCTTATTTTGTGAGCCTCTCACAAAAACAACTAAAGCAGCCGACGTGAGGAAACTTGTGGATAACTTCTTCAGAGACAACGATCTTGCGTGGGATATCGTTTCTGCAGTTTGTTCAGACGGAGCTCCAGTCATTCTGGGACATAAATCTGAGTTCAGTTCTCTGGTGAAAGCCGATGCACCACACATCATTGTTACGCACTGTGTTCTGCACAGGCATGCATTGGCAACAAGAACCTTGCCTCCAAAACTGGCAGAAGTAGTAAAAATTATAGTGGAATGTGTTAACTATGTGCGAAACAGTGCTCAGAGGAACCGCATCTTCAAAGAGCTGTGTAATGAAATGGGCTCTGAACTCGAAGTACTTCTGTACCATTCAAACGTTCGCTGGTTATCTCGGGGTAAGGTGCCAAATCGTGTTTTTGCCATGCTTGTGGAATTAGCCCTGTTTTTGCGAGAGCACCAACATTGTCATGCAGATTACATCGAAAATTCTGAGTTCATTCTCATTTTGGCGTACATGGCCGATATTTTTGATGCTCTTAATCACCTCATTCAACAGATGCAGGGCAGTGGAGTCAACATCATCGAAGCGGAAGAAAATCTGAGGTCTTTTCAAAAAAATCTACCGTTATGGAAATGACGAACAGAGAATGATAACTTTGCGAACTCCCCCCTGCTGAATGACTGTGTAAGTAAGATCGAAGGTGTGTACGATCTCGGCGACATTTCTGTACCCAGTGCACTGAAGCAAGCAATTGCAATGCACTTGGATGAGCTCGCAAAGTCTCTAGACGGATACTTTCCCACCAGAAACTCATATTCAGCATAGGTGAGACAGCCGTTCACGTTTAGTGTTGCGACAGCAGATGTCAATGATGAATACCTGGACGAAATCACTGAACTGCAGGACAGCGTGGTTCAACAGCAACTCTTCAGAACAACAATGCTCTCAACATTTTGGTGTCACCAAGTCGTTGCGTATCCTTTTATTGCTAAGAAAGCCCTCGAGATTCTCATACCGATAGTTACAACATATCTTTACGAGCAGTCCTTTTCGATGATGGTAAACATAAAAAACGAAGAAAAGGAACAAACTTTGTTGCGAAAATGATATGAGAGTGGCACTTGCCAAGACGAAGCCGCGTATTCCTAAAATTGTCGCTAAGACAAGAACAATGGTCACATTGATTTGCGGTAGATATTCATTTCGTGTTTGTTTATGTGCAAAATTCATGTTGTTTTGGTTTTTCTTTCAACACAGTGATTTTGAGTGCAAATGATGCATGACACAGTTTGTGCACTTATACAGTATATAGTTATATACATATGTTTTGAATTGGGACAAAAACATTTTATTTTTCCAACTACGAAGGGTTCGATGAATGCATGTATGGAAATTGTAGGGTTCGGTACCACCAAAAAGGTTAAGAACCACTGGTTTAAAGCCTTTGAATGTGTTGGTGTTCGAGTAAGGCCATTGGGATTTAGCAAGTGTTTTAGGGGATGGTTTTCAGTATGCAAAATTTTGAATGTCAACATGAGGTCACCATGTATCCGTCGTTTGGGTAAAATCTTGTTGATTCAGTTTTAACATTCTCTCTTTGAAAGACAAATTTATGTACCGGGAGACCAACTTTATCGCACGATGATAAATTTTGTCTAGTAGTTCGAAATCCTTCTTCATCCATGGTGGCCAGGCTTGGATGGAATGATGTCCAGGCTTTAGGTTAAATGACACCCTAGTACCGAAATCTTTTTTTGCGGTGGTCCAGACGAGATCTTGCGTGCCAAGATGATACGTGTGGTACAGAGATTTTCCAAGCCGTAGCATTTTACATTTCGCAGGATTAAATGGTAACTCATTTGACTGGTACCAACGAAATAACTTACACAGATCAGTTGTAATGCCATACAGTCATCAACAGACCTGACACGTTTCCATATTTTTGAATTGAATGTATTGAATTTAATATATTTTTGCGTTGAGAGACAATATATAGTTATATCAACAACGTTTGCATTTGTATGCAAGGTCGGATGAGGTTGGCAGGACTACCATGATAGAACACACGTGCCCACATGCATGCAAATGGGTTTACCCAAATTCTTTAAAAAATATGCTCATTTGCATGCATTTACGATTGTATGCCACTGTTGGACAAGTTTTGTACGGCCAACCTGCTAAATCACATGAGCCCACACTCATGTAGACTGGGTTTGAACCCAGGACCATGAATATAAAAGCTCATTTGCTTGCATCTCCATCACACACACACACCACGACCGGTTTCGTGCTGTGTGCACTCATCAGGTAGGGACAGTTCGATCAAACCCCAATGCTTGCAAACCATCGGTTGATGAGATCGGTAGAACCAACTTGCTCAATCACACGTGTATCAAAACACATGCAGATGGGGTTAAAACTATGATCCTATACAAAGATACAGGTTTGCGTGCATTCCCATCACACATATTCCACGACTTGTTTCGTACTGTTTGCACTCATCAGGTAGGGACAGTAAGATCAGGATCCGCAAGCGCTTGAACCAGTGGCGGAATACTAAGCATGTTCTGTTTTCAAGCCACTGTTGGGTGAGGTTGGCATAACCAACCTGTTCAATCACACATTTGCGGTGTTTGCGCTCATCAGGTATAGGTAGAATGATCAGAATCCACATGATTTGAAATAGTGAATCAATGGTAAAAATATATTTGAACTGTTAGGCCACTGTTGTATGTAATTGGTAGGACCAACCTGTTCAGTCACATGTGCCCATACATGGTGCCGTCGGGTTTAAACAAAATCCTAGTTTACATGCATAGATTGTGCAAATGAATATATTTTGTAACTATTATGACCATTTAAATAAATTGAATGGTGGTTGATTCAAAGTGATTCAAAGTTGTATTGGTCTAAAAAGCATTTAGCTTAACAATAACCATAGGATGGAGTTAGGAGGTATATACAATAAAATAGAAGAACACATGTAGTGTGAATCGTATCAAAATTAAGGTTGTCTCTCAAGTATTTGTCCAAATTACCTTTGAAAATATCCAGGTTGGCTGAGTGTGTAACAGTGGAGGAGAGAGTGTTCCATGTGAAACTTACACGTACAGCATACGAATATCTTCGACAGTTCAGTCTTGAAGTGGAAATGAGCACTGTAAGTTCATGTTTCCGACTGGCACGGGGTGGCGAGCGTGTGAAAAGTTTGAACAAGGGATGGTTAGGGACGTGTATAATGTTGTACATCATTTTGAGGACACCTCTTAGTCGACGCCAGCGAAAGTCCAAAAGATTGAGACTCCTCAAACGTTCTTCATATAGTTTAGCAGCTAGTCCGGGTACAAGCTTTGTGTTTCGGTGGTAAATACGCTGCAGAAGATTGATGTCTTTCTGAATCCAGGGTGACGAAGCCTGAACAACAATACCTGTCATAATTTCGTGAACACATTGTTACATTTTGACTCGGGAAATTTGCACCAAATTCATTAATCATTTTGAAATGTTACTTCCCCTGTAATATTGTCTGAAATCGATTATATTTGATGGATATGTTGTAATGACACAAATGAAGAACTACGTCAGAGAAGTGAATAAAAATGTCCGGTGACACATAAGTGTAACGAAATTGAGTGATGTGAACAACACTTAGTCGATTTAGACAAAAGTTGGTAGAATGGTATCAATTAAAAGTTGGTTGACCAGAATCCTCTATGATTTGAAATATCATACATGCGAAATGCATTAAGTATGTTTAAGCAACGGGTATTTCAGATATCAATATTTTTTAAGATACACAATTTACCGATCTTAGTTTTTATTAGTCTAAATTACGAAATATTCCGTCAAGACTAAGCGTTTAATTTGAAGGAGGTTAATCCAGCATGGCGTTTTGTCATAGGCGCGTTTAGAACTATATTGCTATTAACCAACACCTAAGTGGTGAATAACAATGACCCAAATCTCACGGAACTTACACACCACTACCGGTTTCTGGCTGTTTGCCGTCATAAGGTGGACGCAGTAAGGTTAGGTTCAGTGAGCCTTGAAACAGTGGATAAATGGTAAATAAGGTTATACTTGAATGCAACTGTTGCATAGGGTTCGTACAGCGAACCACGATGTTCAGACACAGAATCACATAGTGACTCGTGGTCAAGCACTCAAGGCACCTATCGTTGACCACAGTGATGTGTTGCTCACATCCCCCAAAATTGCACTCCACTACCGGTTTCTAGCTGTTTGCCGTCATCAGGTGGACACAGTAAGATTAGGTTCAGTGAGCATTGAAACAGTGTATAAGTGGTAAACTAAGTTATACTTGAATGCCACTGTTATATAGGGTTATTACAAGAAACCACAATGTTCAAACACAGAAGTAATGTGTTGATCACATCCCTGCACTGTGAGCAACATTTTACGTTGGTCATCCATAAGCTCCACGAGTGCTTGAACAGGAATAACTATTTGATCTGTGTTTGAACCCCGTGAGGTTCATTGTACGAATCCTATTTAACAGTGGCATCAATTATAACAATGTTTAACAATAAAAATGTTTTTCAAAATAATTTAAAGTATTTGTCTCAGATCTAGATTTCGAAAGGTCAGCTTTTCAGATATTTGTGTAATGAACATGTGTTATATTGTATCCAATATTTTTTATTTGCTTTTTTCCCAAAAAGTTACAAAATTTCGTATTGAACCAAATCCGCATTTCCATGACTTAGTAAAACTAAACTTTCACCAGCGCTATATTATCCCTATCTGTAAAATAGGTGTTTCCATAGAACGCTACCATTACTTCCAATGAGACACTTGTTCCAAGATTGCGGACATACTCTATCCCCATATATTCAAATTCAAGTTCTGATTGCTGGGGTTATATTTTTCTGGAATTTCTCGACTCAACAAGTAATGGACTGTCCATGCATTGCGACATATAAACTAGAATTAGACCTCTATATGCTAATAATTATCATTCGCGCTGCAAACATTTGATGTACTCGCAACATAGATTTATTTTCCAGATTTTTATTCATGCCGTATTTATGTGGTGTTGTAAAGTATTTGCTTTACCAACCATGAATGCACGAATCCTTAAAACAGCTTTTGTTGTGTAGAGGGAAAAAGCAATTGACAACTCAAGTGACGCCATATAGAAAAGCTTTCAAGCTGAGCTTTCATCTACTACAGCATCACAACGAT
>JACCGJ010020693.1:0-14927 GCA_013407085.1 Atriophallophorus winterbourni
TAGTGAGACTCCAGCGTGTTTCAGCATGCAGCTCACTGCCAGTGGCTAATCGGTTTAGCACGGCGTTAGCCACGCAGCACAGAAGTACTGTACGATTGCACATCCGTGTAGATAATAATGAGGTACTTTACCTGCGCCTATACTTATGAATGCAGACATCCGTTACATGAGGCTTGTTACTTGCATACTGCAGTTTACCCGACTGAAATTGACTACAACATGGCGTTGACAAACGGTTGTCATAGCCGGGGGTGGCAGTGGGGATAAGCTCTCACGGTTTATAAAATGCTCCCAAATGGCGAGCGTCTCAAATAGCCTCTGGCCTGCAGGAGTGGCTCCCCGAGCCCGGCGGAACTGCTTCTACCAACAGGAGAGGGGGCGAGGGCGAGTGACTAGCGCCTGAAAACCAGTTTGCTTCGGGCAGAAGGAATTCGTTAGCCTGGGAGGGCATTTCATCAAAGGGAAGGAAAACCCTGATTTTAAACCTCCGCTTTCTTGCGGGATACCCGATCACGGGAAAGGCTTCGGGAGAAAACCATGAGGAAAAACCTGGAGCAGAGTCTGGTACACGGTTAGTTGGTGCACACCACCTCTTTCTGGCAACTCCCTGCTGCCTTGCAGGTCGCACTTGGTTGTGCAAAGGCTAGAGAAGCTGACTTGAACAAAAGCCGAGTCGTGCTGGGACGCCGCTTTGTACACACAAGTTCAAGTTTACAAACGGTGGTGCATATATCCAGTGCAATTAGTGCCCAACAAATCAAGAATCTGAGAAAAGAGTGGCTATCGGAGCGAAGCGAACTTGCCTTCCATGTTGTCCTGAATGTTGGGCGCAAAGCCACCCTCATCGCCGACGTTGCAAGCGTCCAAGCCATACTTGGCCTTGATCACGGCTTTCAAATGATGATACACCTCACTGCCCATTTTCATGGCTTCCGTGAACGAGTGCGCGCCGGTCGGCATGATCATGAATTCTTGCATGGCCAATTTGTTACCAGCGTGGCTGCCTCCGTTGATCACATTGAATGAGGGCACTGGCAGGATGACGTCCTTGTTGCCAGCTAGTTCAGCAATGTATCGGTACAGAGGAACGCCCTGGAAAGAAGAGAGGGGGAGTTGTTTGTTAGTAAGTAATGCTGGCAGAGTCGAACACACGAGACTAGTGAGGTGACATTCCGAAACGATTCTCGCAGTGCAACGAATTGTGAAGGGTGACAAATTGATTTAAACTTCCCCCGCAGTTACACACCACTTCTGGTTTCTGGCTGTTTGCCGTCATCAGGTGGAGACAGTAAGATTAGGTTCAGTGAGCCTTGAAACAGTGGAAAAGTAGCATTTTTTTACTTTGATTTAAACTTTGTTCTACACGAGGGCCTTTGTAAAATAGGTTCTTACAAAGAAGCACAGCATCAAATAGAAAATCACGTGATTGCAGGTCAAGATGCTTATAAGTGACCAATGTAGTATTGCTCGTGGGATGTGAGGTAGCATCGTGAGATATTGATTTGCAAGCGGTACTGAGCTGAATGCGGAAACACGCTGGAGCTTCATTTTTATTTTTTGTTTCTTGCATCTGTCTGAAGACACATGCATGGATTTAGGCAAAGTGGCGCATTCCAGAGTCTAGGCGTGAGCTAAGATACTGTCATGTTGCTGACACCTAGACAGAAGAAATAGACGATAAGAAAATGGTGTTGAGACTCAACCGTGTTTCCTATCGTTGGTAAATCTGTATAGCACGATGTTGCCTGTGCGGTAAAAAGGCACTGCACAATCGCACACCCGTGTCCAAACATGGGCAGCCTGGTAGTAACTTCACCCACCCACAAGCAGTTTCAGATTGTGCGGCACTTTACGTGGATCAGACTTGCGACTTCACACATTTTTTGTCTGAGTTTATGTAAGTTAATTAAAGCACAACAAGAAATCATTTGACAGTAATCAATTACCGATCAAACGACATTACGCTACATGGTTCCAAAGGTTGTCACAGCCGGGGGTGGTAGTAGGAATGAGCCACCTACTATCTATAAAATGCTCCCACGTGGCGTGCGTCTCAAATAGCCTCTGACAACCAAGTCCAACTCCTGGCCTGCACGAGTGGCTTTCACAAGCCCGGCGGAACTGCTCTTACTGACAGGAGAAGGGGCGAAGGCGGGTGACTGGCGCCTTAAAACCAGTTTGCTCCGGGCAGATGGAGCTCGTCAGCTACTGGCAATCCATCTAGGGGAAGGAAAACCCTGACCCCAAACCCCCACTGCCTTGTGGGTCACCCGATTGCGGGAAAGGCTTCGGGAGAAAACCCCGAGGAAAAATCCGGAGAGAAGTCCCGTAGGTAGATAACTGGCGCACAGCGCGTTTATCTGCCAACTCCCTGCTGCCTTGTAGGTTGCACTTGGCTGTGCAAAGGCTAGAGAGGTGTACTCGAACAAACACCGAGTGGTGCTGGGGACATCACTTGTACACTACGCCCAAGAAACTTCATGATGATGTCTCAATGGGTCTGCGTACCGTCTACGGAGTTCGCAGGTGGGAACGAGACTGGATCACGAACTGCAACGATCTCGCCTCCGATCGACGTGCGTGGGCTGGTGCGATCCGAGACATCAATGAAGCCGGCTAATCCACTCGTGGAGCCAGCCGCACAAAAGTGAAGTAAGTATTTGATCAACCATTGTACGACGATAGCGAAAATGTGTACACATAATTGGCTGAAAAACGTTCTGTTGCATTTCCAACGCTTACAGCTGTTTCGCTGTCTTCATATTAAGGTGACTCATCAGCTTGAACCGCGGTACAAATCGATAGCAAGAGACGACCCTTGAGATGGATGTGATGTGAAAGCACAAGCTTGATCCAGGCAAAGTGCCGCACAATCAGAGATGGAGTATTGCGTAAAATGAAAAAAAGCTGATTAAAGCATATGAATCACAGTTTGCACTAACTTTTTCGGCTGCGCCAGCTCTGCACACGGCGAGCGACACGCCCAAAATCGCGTTGGCACCGAATTTACCTGATTAGAGAGAACGAGAGAGGCAGTGAATAACAATTACGATTGAACTGAAGATATTATGGGTATCGTGCATCGTTTTCAGTAAAAACAGCATCAAAATATTCGGTCGCTGAAAGAAAGAGGCATCGAAAGTAGCTAGAGATGGCATAAATCATGCTTAAATTATCTTTTGCCAATGACACTCCTGTTATAACCGAGCTGTTCGTACTTATCGAGAGAGCTGTTTCAGTGGAATTTAAAAAAAACGATACCAACTGCTCTCCTGTAGGTAAAAGTGACAGAAAATTGACAAAGATTTAATGTAAAATTTCATTGGAAATCAGAATCCCACCATGTTTCCCAATGTTTCAAACGGGCACATTTCCAGCGTTTCAGAGACTGTCTGGATGGTTGTGTCATTTTAGTTGAATTCCGAAATAGCGAAAATGATGTTTAGTGTTAAGAGACAATGGAGTGCTTTGAAAGCTACGTGGGCCTAGCATACCGTATAGATGGAGCATTAAATAAATATGCCACAGACACTCAGCTGCATGCGAAAGCATACCGCAGTATTGATGTTGGGTTATATGTTTCAAAGGAACCTTTAAACTTATTAATTCAGTGACCCAGAATGAAATATATTATTTTTGATGACGGAGTATCACAAAATTATGACTATTTTATAATATTGTTCAACTTCATTGGATTCGTTTTTATACTTGTCTGGGCAACCTGAGTAGTCAGGCCCGCGTTCAATCCGGCGGTGTCGCTAATTATTTCATATGCGAAAATTAGGCGTAATCCTTGGCCTTAATTTTTTTGCTTTGCTGGTTCAATCTAATTCCCTATGGGTGACAGCAACCAGTTAACAAGACGATGATCAAACTAAAGTTACTTCAGACGACGTGAACAATTAAGCGCTATGAGAAAACTTATTATCTTTGGCAAGTCGTTCTAGAAACAAAGGCTAGATAGTTTCCCGCATATTTCGCTTACGCCTCCAAGTCGGAGGCTTCAACTTAGACCGCATTAGCAACGAATGCCGCTTGTTAAATCACCTCCCCGAATTTGATTGGTAAGCATTGGGTTGTCGTGAATGAAAGCCGTCTTCGATGCTGATGATGGTTTATCGCCAGCCGCTAGCCTATAACCACAAAGGCAAATATAACTAGTTGAAAGCAACTCAAAACATCTCATCAACAAATCACGCACCATCACACCCTACATACATTGTCGCACGTATGAAAAGAACTTCAAGAAATATCGCGAAGTTTTGAAAACATGGGAGCAAACAATAGTCCCAAAAGAAAAAAATGAATAAACGAACCTTTGTTATCAGTACCATCCATATCAAGCATACACTTGTCGATCTTCGCTTGGTCCGTGACCTGGAACTTGCCAACCAACGCAGGAGCAAGGTGCTTGTTCACATTTTCCACGGCCTTCAACACCGATTTGCCCATGTAACCAGGAGCCTGGTCACGAAGTTCAAGGGCTTCATGCACACCAGTGGATGCACCACTCGGAACAGCAGCCCTGAATACACCTGAGAAAATAGAAACCATATACAACATTGAACTTTGTTTCTCTCTGTCAACTGCAAATACGTGTCACATTGTTGCACATGTTGCGGTGGAAAAATCTAGCGCCTTGAATTACAATGCCAGAACTCGCCTGACAAAATATTCATTTAGCATTTAGACTCATTCTTACCTCATTTTGATTGTGGAGCTGATAACTACGTAGCGGATACACGGGTCATAAAAGGTGGAATTTCAAATTTTAAATGTAGTGTTGCTGGTTTGCAACAGTAGCAATTTAACGTATTGTTTGACGCCATTATGAACTATCACTGTTAGTATCTCATTAAAAACAACACCGTTTAACTGTTTACTGCACACAAGAAACCACTAGTTCAACTGCCTAATAAACGTCACATCGCGGTTGACAGTTTTAATCGGAAAGTGATAATGGCTATACTGTAGCGTCTTAGCTCTGCTAAACTACAACAAAGATGATGTTCAAACAGGTAGACTAATTTATAACAAAATGTTAAGGAACACTTATTTTCCAAATAAGTCGTTGTTTGATGCCGGGGTTTACATGCAGTGCATTTAAAATGTGACAAAACGTGTAGTGATACTAGCGACAATGTGGCAGCATTTAATATCAATCGTCCGCGGTTTAAATTAAAAATCTTGGAAAATCACTCGAAAGCGGAACATTACCTTTGGCAGTTTTCACATCTACCTCCACAGTAGGGTTACCTCGGCTGTCAAAAATCTGACGAGCGTGGATTGATAAAATGGACATTGCAGCTAAAAATGAAAGTTATCGGTTGAATGTCCAAGGAAACCAAGGCAAATGAAAAGAACGAAATAGAGTTAAACGTTTATTTAGCTAATACTATTGCACAATAGCAACGAGCATCTAGTGATAGATTTGATACACAAGAAAATTATCCCAGTCTTTTTTATCCTGCATATCTTTCAGTACAGTGTTGATATACGGTTGCAGATAAGGTATGTCATCTTCGAGTTTAGTCCATTCCTCTTGAGGTAAAACGGTTTTATTTGCCGACAGAAGAAATGCTCGCGAAATGCGAAAATCACGCGCTTCCTGTTCTTCACGTGGAAGTCGAGAAATAGCTTCAGCAACGACTTCCGATTTTGGTATAATATCATGTTTCAAGAGACCGATTTGGTTGTAATAGGAAGTGTTGAATTTCACTTTAGTGAGCATTTGGTTGAAATCGGATAATTCTTTCAAACGGGCACGATAGTTTTCAGCCACTTTTTGGACAACATTACGGAGAGAGGCCATCACCGAAACCCACAATGAAAAATCTATCAAGTTTTGTATCAGGTATATAGCACAAGCATTTTCAGAAGATAAAAATCGTATTCACATGAGAAAAAGTATCAAAGTATAATCGAGTTATTTGACGAAGGTGACATGGGATTTAGTAAGTTTTATACAGAAAACGTTCGAATAATTTTAATGGAAATTTCAGATGGTGTTCATTGAAAGTCAGAAATGATAGCTCGTGATTATTGCACCTAACATTATCAAACATCTAAAGCAACCTGAGTTTAACCTGAGAAAGTATAGAATCAGGTTTAAATGAAAAGAATGGTGTGACCAATTGCGCTGAAATTACAAACCGCGTATTAATTTAGTTGGCAAAACTTTTGATGATATCTCTTTAAAGGCTGAAACAGAGGGATAAAAAGACAAGCAACACATAATCGCTGTACTCAGACGGTCAGGGATATCATTTAATCGTGCACTAGCGATTTAACGAAGTATATTTTACATTACCATAAGCCAAAAATAAAGATTATCAAATAGCGGAATCGGAAATCGAGATCAAACGTCAAATTATTTGAATAAGTAGGCGCTTAAACCAGAATTATTAGAACAATTTGCGGAACAGAACTAAATCTGTATGTCTTCACGCATACATGCCGACAATATTCAAGCGGTGGTTGGCGAATCAATAAATCTTGAATAAATAGAAGTGAAATATTTTGTGGGACAATTATAGACATAAGGCAATACGCTATATCTACTTGCAACAACGCAACAGACGTCGAGAATATGACAAAACCTATAATCGAATGAAGACCAGTTCTTAACGAATCTCACCGGTAATGACAAACGTTAAACGAACGAAATACGTGCAGAAAATTAATGAAAAGGATACGTTGAAAAGCACACCAGAATAAATTAGATTAGGTAACTTAAACAAATATTTTTTTAAATTTATCTATGTTATTGATTCTATTACCCAAACACCCTATTTTTGACCCAAATGTTCCACATAATGACAAAATGCATTTTGCTTCTACATTGTGAACACCCTGAATGCACCACTGCAAAAGTCAACAATCTGATAAATGACGTAGAAGCTGTGACGTCATGGGCTGTTAAGTGGGACATTCCCCTTAACCTACAGAAGAGTCACTCGCTCTCTACACTTGCAGGCAACATGATTGTCTCTACGCCCTCAGTCCTCACGGAGTTCCGTATGGTTAAAATCTACTAAGGTCTTAGGAATCATAGTATCCGCAAACTTTAAATGGGCTGACCAATGTGCTGCTGTGGCTCAAAGGGCCGGGAGGCAACTGTTTGGACTACGTTCAGCCCTCACATGCAGAAAAGCCGAGGTGTTGTTGCTCCTCTACAAGTCAATAGCAAGGCCACATCTAGAATACTATATCCATGCTCGGAAGCCGTGTTACCAGAATGATATCTTGCAGCTAGAAAAGGTACAGAAGCTGGCCACTCGCATGATCTAGGGGCTAACATACACCAACTATTAGAATTGTCTATTAGCATTATGACTTCTCTCGCCTAGGAGGAGGCAACTTAGGGGGATCTTGTAGAGACCTTTAATGTTGTCAACGGATTAAGTTGTCTCGAAGTCGATTACTTCTTTCGGTTCTCTCTTTTGGTTGGTACACGAGGGCACAGTTTTAGGCTAAGTGAACAGCACACCAGGCTGGAATTCAGAACGCACTTCTTTAGCATTTGTGTAGTGAACACGTGGAACTCACTCCCCGCAGAACTAATATCGGCAACTTCAGTAAATGCGTTCAAACATGGGCTGGAGGAACGGTGGCAGGTGCTCCTTCCATAACATCACCCTTAAGAGTAAATCTCTCAATATTTGTTGTCAAAAACAACAAAAATATTGTGAAAATCTTTTTGAAACACAAAATGCGTTTTTTCTATATTTTTCTTTCTGTTTTGTCGAAATTAACTGATGTCCATTGTCTTTTAATTCGATCGGACATGCAACATGCATTACCTGTCTTACCTTTCGGTGACGAGACTTCTCCGATCTTCCATTCACATTTACACACGCCTGTGCTCCCTACGAATCAATCCTGGTAGTGGTGGGTGTTTTCAAGCATGCCTCCGAAAGAATCAGGGCACTCGTTTCGATTTGGTCGACTATCACCCTGTTATACTGATAATGATACTGATACTGATTCTGCTAGCTTAATTTCCGACTACCAAAATATTCCTCATAAAAAACCGACGGATTCATGAGAAACCAATTTGTTTATCAAACTATGTCATTCCTAAATCATACATGTTCATTACCGTTGGTTTTGAATACAGGAATGTCGAAATGACGCGATATGTCCTGAAAATTCCTTCACCTGTCCTATTCAACAATTTTTGTGGAAACTACTTCGCTTTTCGTGTTTATCTGGTTTGAAAATATCTTATCAAAAGTATAATACCTTTTTTTCTTTTTAAATCTTCAAAAATCAAAACTCGATGTACAACTTCATGAAAATTATTGCAGTGTGCATTTCAGTTCAGTTCATTTCAGTTTGCACAGGACAGTATGTGGCTAACGAGCCAATCGAGCTTCCAGAATTTATTTCGATGGAAAGCTGGAGAGAAGCAACCACCACTGCCAAAGCGTTTTTTCTTACTGTGATTTGGATATTCTCGACGATCGCGCCGCCAAGGGATAAGCCAATCGAGCGTCCAGAATTTCCGTCTGTGGAAGGCTTCAAAGGAGCGCCCACCACTGCCAAAGTTGGTTCATTTTCCTCCGGTATTCTCGTCGTATGCGAAGGTACGTCCGATGTTTACCAAGCTGTCCTCTGGTCCCAGAATTTGTAGCTGCGACTGATAAAAACGGAAAGGGTTTCTCTTCACCAAGCTGGTGAGAGGTTAGCTATGGAAAATTGGTGCGTACATTTAAAACATGACATTTAAAACGAGGCATTATATAACAGGATTTTTTTTTAAATTGTGGTCAAGACCATATATTTTCAAAATGAACAAAAATGGACAATTCTGACGACAGACAACCTGGATATTCACTAGAAAGTGTCTGGGAAAAGCCCAAGCCACAAGGCATCTAAACCTTTTTTGAATGCACCTATTGATGTGCAAGCTATTAGTTCCTCAGGCAGCTTGTTCCAGAAGCTTACCACTCTTACACTGAAAAAGTGTTGCCTAAGATTCAGACGGCTGTGGTTTTTCGCTTCAATGTATGTCCTCTAGTTGAGGGGTTGATCGCTCGAGAGAACAGGATTTGACAGCCCTCGTCGCCTAAGCCTTTCAGGATTTTGAAAGTTTCTATGAGGTCACCCCGTAGACACCGACGCCGAAGGGAGAAGAGACCTGAAGAAATTAGACGTTCTTCGTAGGGTTTTCCAAACATACCTTCAACCATTTCGGTAGCCAGTCGTTGGACTCTTTCTAATAGTAATATGTCCTTTTGAAAGAAGGGGCTCCAGGCTTGCAAGCAGTATTCTAAATGCGGCCTGACAATCGCCGTATATAAAGGGATAAACACTTCCGGCGTTCTACATGTCAGAACGGATTTAAGCCTAAAGAGTTCTCCTCTAGCTCGTTGTGCAGCGGTGGCACACTGCGCAGCCCATTTGAAGTCCGCTGTTACGACTATACCCAAATCCTTAATCCTCTGAATAGATTGAAAGTCGATCCTACCGTTATTCGCAGTTACTGTAATTCTGTTGACTGCTGCAGACAACAGATGACATTTACTATAGTTCAGAGGAAGATCTCAATCCAGAGACCATTTAATGACCTTTTCAATATCTCTTAACAAATCACCGTGATCACTGGATCCAGTGAATTTGACATCATCAGCAAACATGTAGCAGGGACATGACAACTGCGATGCCAGATCATCGATGAAGATCAGAAAAAGTATTGGGCCTAATACTGAACCTTGTGGGACCCCACTGGTAACTGTTGCGAATTCAGAGGTAGTATCGCCTACACGGACCTGGAAGGATCTATCACGAAGAAAACTGGTTATACAGTCGTGAAGCTTACCAGATATGCCTTTGGCGGAGAGCTTCATCCCTAGTAAACTGTGACTAACCGAATCGAACGCCTTACTAAAGTCTAAGTAAAAGACCTCTACCCGTCCGCCTTCATCCAGTGTCTTAGAAACTCGATCTAAAAAGCATAAAAGATTTGAGAGACACGACCTTCCTTTAAGAAAGCCATGTTGAATCGTGCTTAATGATGAATTGTGCACGAGGTGGCTGCACAATCGATCCCTGATAAGTCTCTCCAAGGTTTTACATAAAACACTAGTCAAGCTTACCGGTCGGAAATTCTTAACTATGTTTGCGCAACCTCCCTTTGGAATGGGTACGACAATGGCTTTCTTCCAGTCATCTGGTAGGATGCCTTTGCAGAACGATTCGTTATATAACTCACATAGAGGCCCTGCTAGTACCGTAGATATTTCCTTTACAATTTTAGGATGCACATCGTCAGGTCCGGCGGATTTATTTCCGTCTAGATTCTTTAGGACACGTGCGACATCATCCGTGCAAAAAACTACTTCGCTTAGTGAGGCACCCATTTCCGTATTAAGAGTTGGACTGAGTGATCGCATCCCGCCATCCATTCTATGTACGCTTCGAAAATAATCCAGCAAAGCTGCTGCCTTTTCGGGGTCAGAATTGGCTTTCTGGCCATTGTCTAATATTAGGGTACCTATGTGCTCCCTTGTCTTACCCTTAGATTGAACATAACTATAATACTTCTTAGGGTACTTTTTAGCAGACTTCGCCAGGTAAGTTTCGTAGCATCGCTTAAGCTTCCGTTGTAGCTTTACTGTGTTGTTCCTCGAAGCCTTATAGCACGACCAATTTCTATAGGTTGGCAAGGCTGTGTATCTCCGCCAGTGTCTGTCGCGCCTAATAATGTTGCGTCGCACCGCAGGAGTCCACCAAGGTGGCTTGTTCTTTAGCCGTATAGGTCGGAAAGGACAGTAAAGGTCTTGAAGACTTAAAATATTGCGCTTAATAACCGACCATTCACTTTCGATGTCATTGGTTTCAGAGAACCAGTCACATCGTAAAGCGGAAAGCCGTACAGCGTTCCATCAACTCTAATTAGATTACGCCTGTATTTGACTGGTGGCTTATGAAAACAGAAAATTGCCTGGAATATTATGGTGACATGGTCACTTTTTCCTAAAAGTGAGTCGTGAGAGAGGTTTTGGACATCTTTAGGACCTTTAGACAAAAGTAGGTTCAGTGTAGATGGTGAATGTCAATCTCTGTACCTAGTTTCCTCACTTACGTGCTGATGAAGCGCACTGGTGTGCATCCAATCGAGATATACCTGGGAAATTCTATCACAGGTTGTCTGAGTGTCCCAGTCAATACACGGTAAGTTGAAGTCACCCATTAAATAGACTCGTGGGGCAGTTTTAAGCAACCTGGTGAGAAGTTCCCTAAGTTGCTGGTCCTCTTCCTCAGAAGCGCCGGGTGCCCTGTATAAGCAGCCTAACGCAAAAGAAAGCTTACCGTCTGTGACGATTGTCGAGACCAGCTGGATGCCGAAGGTGGCCATTTTGATGCCAGAGTCTTGGTAATTAATACCATGTTGTAGTAGTATTATAGCTCCTCCTCCGCGTCTACCATCTGGTCTATCCGATCTGATGGCTGTATATGTCGAAAGAAGATCAACTGAAATAATGTCTGCATCTTGAAGCCAGGTCTCTGATATACCTAGGATCCTAGATTTACTATTGGAGGCTTTCTGCATTAATTCCAGCCATTTACTACGCACGCTGCAAGCATTTGTGTATAGTATGCTCACAGCATTTCGATGTACCCCGCCTAATTTCGGACAACCCTCGGGCGCAAAACCCGAAGTATTACCAAGTTTTTCGGTATGTCCAAATTAGTGCTGTGTGGCGAATCTACGTCGCTGGAAGGTTGTGGCGTAGAGGTTCTTAATGCAGGAGCGTTGAGCGCATACGAAGCGAGGCTCTCGTTTGCGGCATCACAACTTAGCCAAGATTTGTCCCCTATATTTTCTACCACCATTTGAGCGTTCTTGATTGAAATATCCGCTGTTGCGGAGTTATTCAATCGTCGCTTATCAGGGTTGCTCTTCGGTTTTGCTACTTTGCTACCCGAACGCTGGAACGCAAAATAATTAGCTGAAACTGGGCGGCTATCTGGCACCAATCTATACAAACCATTTGTATTGGTATGTATTTGGTCGCCTTTAGAGAGAAACAGGTCTCTGTCTCTCTGGTTTCTGAATTCCACCAAGATTGGCCTTGCTTGGTTTCCTTTCTTATACAGACCGATTCTGTGTACCCGAACTATCTGTAGATTGGGCTTAAGGTCTGCCAGACGCAGTGAATTTTGTACGCATTTGCGATCTTAACTGCGTCGTGCTTTAGCCTCCTGTATAAAAGGCTCTTCCTCGTTATGGATCAGAATGTTTCTGGTCCTGGTTTTCAAACTTTTCTCGGGAAAAGTGCCTTTTTTCTGCAACGCTCGCAATTCGCTTTGGATTGAAGCCAATTGCGAGTTAATCGTCGCTAAATTATCGAGACGCGGCTCGGTTTTTTTTACTTGTTGGGGAGCGCGGTAACTTTCGAGCTGGCTGGCTCTTTTTCTTACGCTGACTAACAACATTGTTGTTAGTTTTACCCTGACTTTTCCCTGCAGACTTTCGTACATCCGCCGGCGTATGCAAGATTGGTTTGTGCGATGCTGCAACTTGCGCGTAAGATCTTTGTGTTGGTTCCTGCAATGTTGCTAGTAATTGGGAAACTTGCTCACGATAAGCCTCCCGTGCAACTTCTTTGCATTCCATGCAGACAAATTCGAACCATGTATGGGCTGCATATATGGTGTACTGGTATTTTGGTATACCAGAGCACCTTTGGTGCGCCCAGCGTCTGCATGTACAACACTCAATACCTTTGGCTACATGCTACCCACAACCAGCCTCTAAGCATGAAAAAGTAATTTGAGCCATAATGAAGATATATGAAGTAAATATTTATATCCGAGTAATGCAGGTAATATAGATTGCACTTTCACAGAATCGGCAAAATATCGTAATATTTAATCAGAGCGTGAGAAATACAACCAAGTTAAACGTACCGCTTATCATTGATATGGTTATATATTCGTCAATCACGAGTCTTTTTTCTATACCACCCACATTTCTACTGTCGTTTTTTATCATCATTTTTGATACATCAAGGCCTTATAGCGGGCAATGTTCGCGCATAGCATACACCTTGATTGGACATTTGTGGATTTTCATAGGGAGAATGTGTCATCCCGAGACACATTCGCAACACGTCCTCCAGTGCATGACGGACTTACGGACGGTTGCTTTGGCGTGAGCAACGTTGATGCTTATAAGCTAGGTAGAAAAGACTGAAAAAGGTGTTAGTCATTTATGGCTATGTGAGCGGTATGTAGTATAATGGGGTAGATCGGAATGGCGAAAGATAGACAAAAGTCACTTGAAAGTTGATTGCTATAGATGGTTGTCTAGGCGTTGCTTGAACGTAGACAGTGACTCAGCACATACCACCTCCGGCGGTAGAGCGTTCCAGTCACGGCATAAGCGAAGGAGTAGAAAATACTTCCGACTGTTCAATCGGCTGTTCTGATGAGCAATCTTGAGATTGTGCCCACGATGATTACGTCGATCGGATAGAGGCATCAGAAATTTGCAAGGGTGCTGATTCTCGGTGAGAATGCGAAAGGTCAAAAGCAATTCTCCGCGGAGAAGTCGGTAGCGGGTTGAGAAGAGGCCGCTATACTGCAGCCGTTCTTCATAGGACATATTTTGAAGGCCGTGGATAAGCTTTGTTGCACGCCATTGTGGCTCTTGGAGGGCGTTCATGTCTTGTTGGAGCCACGGATGTCACGCACTGACTGCATATTCGAGCGGGAGGCGGATTTAGCGGACAGTAGCTGTGGGGAGAGTCGTCAGTCAAAGCGTCAAAAAAGTCGCCTAAGAAGACTAAATCTGTAGTTTGCGGTACTTGCAGCCTTGTCGCACTGGCTGGAGCAACCCAAGTTTTGCTGTACGATGACGCCGAGGTCGCTTACCTGGTCCACGTGGTACAAAACCTCGTCCCCCAAGTGATAAGAGTAACAAACAGAGTGTCGGAAGGCAAGAATGTGGCATTTTGTTGAGTTGAATGATAAATTGTGTTCTAATGATCACTGGTAGAGTCGGTCGAGGTCACGTTGCAGCATTTGATGATCTTCGAAGCTAGATATACGACGGGAAACCTTGAGGTCATCCGCGAAGAGTAAAAATGGGCTTGATAAGATCATGCTGATATCATTGATGAATATAAGGAAGAGAGTGGGTCCGAGTACGGATCCTTGAGGAACTCCACTGGTTACCGGGAAACAGTCTGAATAGGCGTCTTTGACGCGCGCACACGATGTGCGATCTTTCAGAAATCGGCTGATCCACGTCAACAAGGGGTAATTGATTCCCTAGTGGCGTAGCTTTTGTTCCAATTCTCATGTCACATGCGATTTTTAAAAGATTTTTGATCCTCACACTGCAATATGATACCGAAATATGTAACCCCATTCGGGTTTTCTGTGGTTTGATTATGTACTAAGTTATACCGTAAATACCCGCGTATAGGACGATACCATGTATAAGACGCAGTGGATATTTGACCCTAAAACGATGGAAAAACTGTGTACCTATGTATAGGACGCATCCTAATTTTAGTCCTTAATTTCCATTAATTTTTTATAGAAACGGAGAACTTAAGTCAATCACGGTGACCTCCATACAATCGCTATGATCATCGTGTGTGCTGATTGCTGACGCATTCATCCTGTCAGTCAGCAGATGTCTGTCTAGACTATGTAGACTATCGTGGAAAGTGCACTTCTCATTCTTGGTCGTCATGTCGAATGATTGGATGACATTTTTAAGGAAACGTTTCTGCTCCAACAAGAGTCAAATACTACTCCATGATTGGTTGATATTACATTTTCATGATTTTGAAGATACAGTTCATTATTACCCTTCAACGACGAAAGGGAGGAAGAGCTGGACTATCATGATGATTGCATAACCCAACAGGAGTGTGCTGCTTTGTTGAATGAAGACAGTGACGACG
>JACCGJ010020697.1:0-40502 GCA_013407085.1 Atriophallophorus winterbourni
CGGATGATATGAAAATTTGAACGCCAATTAGTTCTGCAGAGGATTGTGAGAAAATACAAATTGATTTGGACAGGGTGTCGAATTGGGCGGCCATGAATGACATTTCATTCAACGTATAGAAATGTAAGATGTTCCATTTTGGCAAGAATTTTCCTTGGACAAATCGATTGGGAACGGAAAACCTAGCATGGAGCTCGTTTAGAAAAAGATCTTGAGTGTGGGTTAGCGGGAACCTGAAGAGCACAGCGCACTGTCAGAAAACATATATCGACAGGTCAACAGGTTAATAGGTACATTTCGAAGAATATTTGGAAGATTCTCGCTGATAACTTTACCAAGGATAATGAACGTCTACCTTCGCCATACGATGGAGTATGCGGTCTAGGTTCGGGCTTCTTGGCTGCGAAAGTATATTGCTCTCTTTAATACAATCTATCACAGGGCAACAATGTCAGTGATGGGTCTTCGCAATGTTCCGTAAACCGAAAGATTGCGACGTCTGGGTCTAGCGACTTTACACAAAGGAGGATACGACGCGATATATTCTGACTTCTCGAAGTGTATTCTACCGAAGGACATCACTTAAAACACTTGCCTTGATGTGTGTGGACGGGAAAGTGACACGCGGACCATACCTTATTCCTTTAGGTTCCAAGTTCCACGTATGACTGTCGGCGCCATTTTTTCGCCATAGTGCCCGATATTTCGTTGGAATTCCTACCCAACATGTGTGGACTCTCCTTGCCTGGCGGTCGTTCGTTTAAAGTGAAAGGGACTAGATAGCCCAAAGAATAACATTCGTGGAGCCCGTTTACATTGATATCTCTATTGCTTTTATACTATGTATTTTTATGTTTATCTAAAACGTCAGCCGGTGGTGTTGTCACGTATTAACTTTTTTAACATAAATCTTTGAACTTGAACATAGTGAAGGCTACGACCGGATTTGCGGTTCGGGCCGTCATCCCTCCTAAGCATCTCACCCCTCTACACCATTTCTCACATCCACCGTGTGGATGGGTGATCAAATCTTCGGACGATTCAATCTTGTTTCACATTTCAACTTCTCCACGTCAAGAGTGCAATACAATTTACTCAATTTCTCAAGTTGGTTGCATCCAATGTTTAAAATGTGGGTAGCATTTGCTTCATCCCACACAAATAGGTGAACGTGCTTACAATGTGTTATTGTGTGCGTCGCTGGGTATACCAGACGCAGATTTCTTATAGAATTATTCATAATCCAGAATACGACACCGTTGACACATGCTTTTGTAGAGATTCCAGTTCACAGAAGCCACGCCATCTAATTACGTAGCACTCCTGCAGACTGTTGGTTTCACAAGCACTTATTGGTATGATTGCTTAGGTTACGAATGCTCATAAACGTCTTGTCGGGGATTCGTGCTTGAACAAATTTTCCAAAATGTGAGGGTGCTTGAATAGTGTACGTTTTACTGCTATCATTACGCTACCGAATGAAATGGTAAGAAGCACTGCTTTAACAAATATTACAGCCGGAATAGTTGATCGACTGAAACTTGGGCGCTGCGCTTTATTAGTGAAAACAGCTCGATTCACTAATTGGTTTGATATTTGAACAACCAATCATAGATACATTATTGGTTAGAACATTCTAGCAGTTATTGATCTAGTAGTGCTCACTCTTGTGTAATCGACCTCCGTAATTCGGATGCAAATAAATCGATCTGCTGGCTTTTCACCTTATCTCGGTTGGTGGAGAGTGATTTTTGTGGATTGACTTGCCTAAGAAACTTTACCAAAGTAACCACAAACAAGAAAAAACTTTATTCAGTAAATCCGACGTATAAGTAAGTATATCTTACTGTCTCCACCCGATGACGGCAAACAGCCAGAAACCGGTAGTGGCGTGTAAGGGTTGGGGATGTGAGCACCACAATACATCGGTGTTTTATATGCGACTCGAGCGCTTGGCTAGGAATCAATTTGTTATTCTGTATTTGAACATCGTGGTTTTTTGTAAGAACCCTATATAACAGTGGCACACAAGTTTCACTATGTTTACCGCTTTTCCACTGTTTCAAGGCTCACTGAACCTGATCTTACTGTCTCCACCTGATGACGGCAAACAGCCAGAAACCGATAGTGGTGTGTAAAGGATGGGGATGTGACACCACAATACATATATCTAGTGTTATTTAATCGGAGTTTTAAAATATGGTGACGGTAAATTATCATTGCTTAGCTGTACACAAGCATAGAACTTCTAACATGTGCTTACCCGTTGATCCGAATCCGTAACAGGAATATTGACATTGTCCAGATTGCATCTCTCATGTTCCTTCGCTAGCTTTTGTGAATCTATTTTCGCTAACTTTGTGATAATTTTTTCGCACAACCGTGCACATATTTTGTACGCTATCAACAGCTCGGAAGCAGACATAGTCTCCACAAGAATTCCAGCGAAACCGGTCTATCACGTTTATCATTTTCTTGCAATGATTTCACCTACCGTCGCTTGGAACACTTCGTTTACATGACTGGTCAACTCTCTTTTCCTTGACATACAAGATTCGCCATCTGTAATTGGCACAGGTTGCATTTTCGCCGTTTCAATAATTATGCTGCCGAATCGATTGTTTTCAAATGTGTTGATGTGGATCGATACGCGGCGATCGATATACGTCATGCTGAACAACGATCGATAAGCATGTGTAGGCGCAGGGCAAGACTTAACCGTGTTTGGTGTTCTGTGTTCGATAGGTGGATTGCACCGATTGGAGGTTTAGTCATCTAACTGGATGATATCGTCAGTATAACTTGGGAAATGATTGTAATAGCGGAGTCCTCTGATTTCATACGTTGACTAGTCTGTTTCTCTCTGTTCTATTGGTTGTTCTCAAGGTCACGCGGCTTAATATTGGTTTGTTCATCGGAACAGATCCATTAATTTAATGCTAAGTACTCCTCCTCGAGGAATGCTTTTATTTACCGAATGTTTCTCCTATTTTAATTCGTGTCATTATCAATCGGTGTGAATTTATAGCATGGTTTTCTAACCATGCTTCTTAATAGACCATTTTTACTCTCACAGTCTGGCAGATAATGTTCCAACTGTCTATCATTTGTGAACCGGATTTTGTAGCTCACTTCTTATGTCTTGTGCTTCGAATCCATAGTTTGCTTTGCACAGCAGGATCACTAGTTTAAATTTCGGTCAAAGGTCAACGTTTATCTCAAATGATCTTAGGATTCCTGCAGCAATTTCTAAATCGTTCTCAATGTGGTATAATTTTATTCACTTGATTGGACTGTTCTTTCATTGAAAAGGCTTCTTGGCGATTTTCGTCCAAGCATACATTACATTCAGTAGGCTATTACCTTGAAAATGTGTTAAAATATTACGATCATTGAGTAAGAAATTATGCTGACGATGTAATTTAGCTAGAGGACCACAACAATGCGGGTCCAACATTCAATCTTTGAATTACAATTATTATTTTCGATATCCAATTTGCAAAGTTTGATCTTCATCTTATGTATTGAAAGCAATTTAAGAAATGTAGCATCCAGTTCAGTATACACGCTTTTGTATAATTGACTTGCCAGAAAAAGTTTCCTGCTGTTTGAGTAAAACGGGATACAAGAGGCTCATAGGAGAAAATGGTAATAATGTGATGACAAACAGCCAGAAACCGGTAGTGGAGTATAATTTCGGGGAATGTGAGCAACACATCACTTTGGTGATGGAACTTAGTTATCAGCCCTCGAATATGTAGTGTTCGAATGTTTAAGGTGTCAGTATACAATGAGAAAATGGTCTCTTTATTGTCCTCTAAGAAACCTAACGGTTTATTCAGCAAGTCTACCCAAAACATCTCTGGTTTTTTTGACACTTTATCTTTCTTTTCTCCTTACTATGTTTTTAATGTATGGATCTGTAGATCGGTCCATTTTCGTGTCGTAGCTAAATGTTTGCAAAAATACAGAAACTGCCTCGATACACTGCATTTCATACCGTCCAGAACAATCCAGCCCAACTCCTCTATCCTCGCGTTATCTCATTTGATCCGCAGCGTTTACTAACAGATGGATTAGCAGAGACCAGTGACCGATGCTTCAATATCAGTGTGCTCAGAAAGGTCACGCTTGATCGAGTTATGAACACCATGGCTCCAAATAGACATCTTACTTCTCTATCGCATATTCCAGAGAGCTTCTAAGCTTGTCATTGGACTCGAAAATATGCCATTTCTCCGGGAGACTTAGACGACTGGACCTGAGGACACTTGCACAAAGGAGAATGCGAGGTGATCTTATCCTCGCATACAAAATACTAACTACTGTTTCCCATCCCCTGCACTTATTATTTCACCTTCGAACTTTTAGCAACAGCCGTGGCCATGGTTGCAAGTTGTTTGGAATTCCATACATGTCGATCCGGTAAGCTCAAAGAGTTTAACTGTATTCAAATCGAAACTTGACGATTATATGAGAGCTAATCCGAATTTTGCCCCAAACTATTAATAAACTATCATCGTCTCATTGATTTTGATTTTATTTATACACATGTATACATTTGTGCCTATAGTTCCACTCTATGGTTATTTTAAACTTAATTGGTTTTTCAACCATAAATCTTCAATCTTGATAAAGCTGTCCACGAATGGTTCGCGAATGTTGTGCTATGCTGCAACCTGATTACATCCAATATTCGAGTCAGAACTTAACCTAAAAATATTTCCTCGTACTACTAAACAACCGAAAACATCCCGTGACTTGTAACACTTGTATGAAACATACATATGGTATGTATCGACACATTTTGAACCTACGTGTCCATCCTAACAAGCTCAAAGCTCAACAGGCTTTGACTTGGGTAAATTTAACTTGCTCGAGAGCTAAACCGGATTCCTGTTTAATGTGAGATACTGGGGTTGGGAGACCACTGACGCTGACCATTCAGACGCTATGCTCAACAAATTTTACATTCATTAGTATCGCTTTTCCGTCGGTTATGAGTACTAATAATACATTGCTAATCGCTAATTCCTACGTTCCAACGAATTCACTAATTAAGATTCAAGAATATATGGTCACTAATTAGTCAAATAGTCGCTACGACCATATGAAGTGAGAGACATATATGATTATAATTGAATCTTGATTGTCATATGGGAGGAACATTTTTTTTCAGTGCAACGGGACATGATTACTAAGCTTCTATATTATTCACACACAATTCCGGGTTACCCAAACTGGGTCCCAACTGAGCATATGTGATCATCGGATAACCGACGAAGGCATACACAGGAGCATCATGTTTGAGTTCAACATTTTGAACCTGAGTATCTGGAAGGGTAGCGATCTTTGCATTTGCAGAGCATTTGACGCATCATACTCACGTGGACTTGGTCGTCCACCATGAATAGAAAACGGTCGCATGCCGAAAACCTTCTTTTTGAAGAAATGAAATCAAAAACTCGTTTTTTTAATGAGTTGCTTTCTGGGGTCCAGAAGACGCAAACACGGATTCTGCCAGTTAGCAATAACTGGCTCTTGACCGTTTACAATGGAAGTCTCTCATGAAGCGTCGTCTTTAAACTCCGAAAGAGTTTGCGCGGAAATCACGCCAACAGTCAGAAACTGGTTGTTCTGTGGGACGTGTAAGTAGAACAATGCGTTGGTTATTTGTAAGATTGTTGAACGCATGGCACGGAATCCCGTTGAGATTTTATGTTTAAACACGTTGCCATTTTTTAGAATTCTGTCTCACGTTGGCTTCAACGTATAACCTAGTGTAGCGGGTGTGTGGTAGAGAAAGGCCGGAAATGATTGCGTCAGGGCATTTCAGGTCAACAAGTGGCAGCTCGCGCATCTCTGGCCAATTATCACAGTTCCGTTACATCGGTAAAACATTAACCACGTTCCCACCTCTTGGCATTGACCCCGTGAGTTGGGAAGACCTTGCTCTTAACCGCTCACATTGAAGGCATTGTGTAAAGCGTCGTCTGCAAGCTAGGGAGGAGCAGATACAGCTTTTACCGGTTGAACGCAGATCACGCCGCCGGCATGCAACTGATGAAATGCAACCGAGTTCTGACTATCGTTGCCAGCGCTGCGGGAGAGATTGTTCCTCCCGAATCGGACTGTTTAGTCATTCCAAAAGCTGTTGAACATGATGTACATCCATGGTCGACATGGACCGAAGGAGGCCAACAACCCCCGCGTTGCACATTAATTGCGTCTCGCTTCAACCCAGATGTCAACTTGTCCAACGCTAATCGCGTTCGCCCATAAGAGAAGTCGATTGGTCAAGACAAACAGCGAAACACACGGCCATCTTTTATATGCGAAGCAAACAATCACCGCGGGGATCCTGAAAATGTCTGTCCCGCTTGTCACTTCGATCTGATTTGTCAGTCGATTTCGTGCCAACCGGTACACTTCAAGCCCTCCCCTTGAGAACTCGTTTGACCGACGCTGATGAATCGTTCGATTGCGGCTGACGGTGTACACATTCTCAACCTTCAGAAGATGTGGTCGAATGCAATCAATTCTAAACGCGAAATATTACGAGCTCGCAATTGTCGTTGTCGATCTTGTCGTCTCTTCGTGCTCTTGTGTTTTGTTGGAGGATGGGGTCTAGATATCATTCAAAATCTACTGATTAACGCTCATCGCTAATGCACTTCGCACCATCACACTAGTGCACACGCCTAGCTTAGTGTTAGGTGAGCGATTAACAATAACAATATGTTCATTCAATGGCCTGACCTATTTGATACGAACATACGATGACCTACATTCGCCCATGACAACTAAATGCAATATTTGGCTATGCACTGACCTTCATTCCACTTGTTTTCCTTTGCTCTATCTAACCCAGTAACCCACTTGTTTCCGTGACCAATCTGTAGATTCATACGTTGATTTTGTTGTTGACCTATCAATACAAACCATGTCCAAGGCCAAGACACACTGGACACATCAGACTTCAGCTCAAACGTTCTATTACGCCTTCGTTCTGTTTTCCTCGAGGTTGGATTAAGAAAGACGCATCGATTGATAGAACGCAACGACCATCTGATCATTCATTCATCACAACACTTGTATTAACGAATCTTGTACGTGCAGATCGTCACTCAGAGTCGAAATTGCAGACGGTTTCGTGCCAATCAATTAAACAATCGCCATATTGCGTGTGTTAGACCGACCAACCCTGATTGCTTATCGGAAGTCGTCTTTCATTTATTCTTGTTATGAATCACCCGATCGGGTTTATACCGTCACTCCCATGCAACATTGTGTATCTCAAATTTTGGTTGGTTTTAATATGTAGTCATCGGCCTTTGGGACGCTCCCTGCTCTCGTGTTGTTCTGCTTTGACGTGTCATCGGTGAGCTTTCCATTCGGACTGTTGATTCGTGCACTTCAACCTCTCAACGACTATGTGCATTAATGTGTAACGCAACGGAAGTGTTATACGGCTAACGTTGTTCAGATTCTACACATGCGCATCCTGGAATAATCAAAACTGAGAAACTAACGTGTTGGTGTCTATGGAATAGAGAGTTATGCAAGCACGCTTCACAGACAGCATTCTCTAAACCAAAGCTAATATTTGGCGCGAAATGTGAACATACTGGCATTCGGTTCCTGATAGTACTATCCTTGATTGATGAGTGCAAACAGCACAAAAATATCATGGAGTGTGATAGAATTGCATGAGAATGAGTTTCTTTGATCAAAACCGTTTTACATAATCAACTTCGCAATAGTTTCCGGCGATCGATAATTCGTTAATTCAATGGCGGCTGTCGTGCTTAGTTTTCATTGGACAAATTCACGCGTATTTCTGTGTGCACAATGTGATTGGACTTTGATTGATATTCGGATATTTAATCTCCCAATGATTGGGCCATTTCGCTCTAATTAATAAACCAGGCGACCATACATACAAAACGTGGGGTTAACTAATGCACCACCGGGGATCGAGAGACAACTTCGTCGCGAAAATAGAAGACATCAACTGCGTTTTTAACCAAAAAAATGATCATCCATATTGAGAACACAAGAAATGCGATACAATGATGCGTTTCACGGTGAGATGGAAATGATCGATTCACTTGAGTGTCTGACGAAATTGCAAAGCGGACGATGACTTCAAACCGAACCAGCTGCTGAGACCATCTATAACGAGAGAGAAAATACACAAGGTTCAATACAAGCTACACGTAAACTGGACCAGATATAATTGCTCGAGTTGAGACAATTTCCATAAAATATAAATATGTTTTGGGAACCATCATTACTGACTCACCTGATGCAAATTTGTAACGGTTTTCAAAGAAAGGGATGGAACCGCTAATGTCGATCAATAACAAGCGCATATATACAAAAAATCTTATCGCGGATAGGTTAATGGATGTGAGATAGGGGGAACTTCTGCAAGGTGATCTGATTTGTTTTGCTCAGGTCTTTAAAAATGTATTTGTGCAGTGGATGGAAAGCATCCGTGAATATAATATTGATTAGTCAACCATGCAGAAAGTGATGTTTCTAGAGAGTTTTTTTAAGATGAGTAACAGGCGAAATAATGGAGATAAGGTAAAGTGAGATTGCAGGTCATAGTTGTTCTCCGAGCTGGTATGGTTGATTTCTGACGTTTCATCATTAAACTAGATGACATCATCAGCGAAACTACTTTCGAAGCAACTGGGCGGTGGGCATCATTCGAATTTATCTGCTGCGTTGCGACCTCATCTAATGTGATTGGCTCGGATCCTTGCATGTCCTCGTTGTTGGCGTGTTCTCATTGGTCCGTAGACCCCATCCAATTGAACGTGTTCATTGATTGATTGTGATGTCGTAACCACGCTTCGATGAACGTGACGAGTTCTGCCTTCGGCGATTATTTCTGATCTATCCCAATTGAATTCGTGACCTTCTCGATCCATGTATACCGATATTACTGATTTGTGATCGTGTCGTCGTGTAGCCAGTTTGTGTTCATGTGTGTTTGTTTCCAGCCTGTCCGACATAATATTTCTCACAATCGGAACACGGGATTCTGTACACGATTTTATTTCTTTCCTCCTTTGCAAACGTGTCCTTGACCTTGACTATTTGGCTACTCAGTGTCGAAGCTGGCTTGTGTGCTACACTAATTCCGAGAGGGGCTTAATATTCTTGCGGTAGTCTCCGAGATATGTTGTAAATAGGGTAGTTTTAACCTTGCTGGTTCGTGTTGTTAACACGCGATTGGGTTGTCGACTCCATGTTGAGAATGATGATGTCCTTTGTGTATTAATTCTTCCGGAAGAGTTTGAATAAATATTTTTCCTCTTCTTTCTTGAGTTCGTCGGTACTGCAGTGTGTTTTTGCTCGGTAAAGCGAGAATGCAGTTCATGCTTAACGCCAAGAGATTGAAGCCGAAACGCGTAGAAAGGGAATATCGCAAAAAATTATTAGAAGGAACTTATGATTGTGTTCAATTAAGGGTGCATACTTCTCTCTAGTGAGGTATGTAAACGTAGGTTTTGATAACTTACACTATTGCAGCATGCGTTCTTCACGCAGCTTAGTGAATTTTTCGGAATTTAAATACAGCCAATTCTGCTTCGAACAAAATCTTACAGTGGTGTTTCCCGTGTTTAAACTTATATCAACATCTGAGGTCGTGGTTGCCTGTTGTAACCACGCAAGGCAAGCAAATGAGGATTTGGTTTAATACAGTTGGTATTACCCCATCTACATGTATGTGGGCATATGCATACAATTTGAAACTTTGTTTGCAATGCCTCTGCTGTTTCAAGATATGTGGATCTTAATAATAATGTCAGTGCCTGAGGAGTGCAAACAGCATGAAAGCGGTCTTTGAGTGTGTGTGATGGAAATGTATGCAAATGAGCTTTTTGTTCATGGTCATGTGTTTAAACCCTATCTACACGAGTGTGGTCTCATGTTCGATGTAACATTTCGTTATTTGCGGACGATATAAAGATTTGGCGCAGCATTCGTAGTCCAGAAGACTGTCTGCTATTACAAAAGGATCTTGATACGCTTCACAGCTGGTTGTTAAAGAATAATCTGCCGTTTAACTTCAACAAACGCAGGATCATGAATGTGGGAAATCGAGTAGAGTTTACATATTACATAGGTTCGCATGTCCGTGAAAATTGCAGTGAAGAAAAAGATTTGGGTGTCTGGATATGCTCCAGTTTAAACATATCACTTCAAACTAATACTGCCTTTAAATAAGCAACACGTGTTCTAAATCTACTCAAACGGGTATTTGGGAAATTTTCGCCCAAGATATTCCCAAGGATCATGAATACATACTTGAGACCAGTCATGGAATACGGTGTGCAGTCATGGTCTCCGTGGCTCAAGAGGGTTGTGGAACTTATGCACCGAATCTATCACCGCTCAACAAAACTAGTTCTCAGCATCCGAAACAAACCATATAAAGAAAGGATAGCTCAACTGAATCTGTTCGATTTTCCCTATCAACGAATCAGAGGAGACCTTATCTTACTTTACGAAACATTCCATACCCCGAACCATCCCTTACAGGATTTATTCACGCGAAGGTATACGAGGAATTATCGGACCCATGAATATGTGCTGGTCGTACCCCATTCCCGCCTGAACTGTAGAAGGTATTTTTACTCTGTCCGTGTCTGTTTTACTTGGAACAGTTTACCTTTAACCGTTGCTCACGCCACTAGCTTGCATGACTTTAAAACGAAATTATACGAATTTTTATTGCATTATTCGTATCCATAACACTTATATACTGTTTAATCTATGTTCTTATATTGTTTATACACTTAAATTTTAATTTTTTACCATCCTATGGTTGCTGTTAAGCTTGTTGCTTTTTAGACCATTAAAAACCTTGAATTACCTTGAATGTTATTGAACAGTTTGGTAATACCAACCTTATCCAATAGCGGTATTCAAGTGCAACTTGTTTATCATTCTTCCATTGTTTCAAGGGCATGCGGATCCTGATCTTACTGTCCCTACTTGATGTGTGCAAACAGCACGAAACCGATTTTGTAAGGTGTGTGATGAAAATGCATGCAAATTATTCATTATGACGCTCATTCTGTTCCGTACATTGAAATTACATTTTTTCATCCAATTCATTGAATTTGCGAACGCTGTAAATGAATCGAGAACTACTCACCTGATCATTCTTCCTTCGGCGTTTCATCGCTTATTTCCATGTTTTCTTTAATAGTTTCCTCGGACTCTGGTCCCTCCGACTGCTCCTGTAGAAAAGAGTGAGTCAATAGTACCGGCTTAGTAGCTAAATATAAGTAGAGCATTATCGAATATATTTAAATGCTTTTTGGAATAATACTTTAGATAGCCAAGATCTAAGCATCAACATCACTCAGTTAAATGCCATTTTCGAAGTGGTTCGCGGTTTAATATTCACGATAGAGTCTTTAAATTTAGTGTCCCGTTATCTTTTTTCTTGTTGGATATCACATTCTACGAAACATTTCTTGTGGGTGCAACAGTCAAATGCCACCGAGCTGCTTTCTAACGCAACTCAGTATAAACTGTTAATCAGATAATAATACAAAGTTACGAATCCAGGATTGCTTTGTATACCTGGTCTACAAATTATGTTCAAAGTAATAAATTGTCCGATTCGAGAATATCAATTTCTACCACAGCGCTTACAGCAATAGACATGACGGACTAAGTAACAAATGACGAAATGCTCTTTCTTTCTTGTCTAGGGACGCATTCTTCTCATGAATTTACAGCAACGTCTGCTATGGTATGATGATGCATGCGTAAAAACACGCAGTGGCAATGGACGATTAAAAAATCAATAACGAACCGTAGTGACAGTCTGCAACAAACGCGTCATGGCTTCACGGCGAATGAGCTTGGACTTCTCTACGTTGTTCAATCCGTCCAGTACAGTGCTCAAATGTTGCATGATCGTATTCATGCCGTTCTCTATCCGGCCTACACGTTTGAGTATCTTGGTAAATTCAGACTGGTTGACTGGTTGCAACCGTTCACCATCTAATCCGTCCGTGTCCAAAGCAATCTGTTCCTCTTCTTTGGCCATCTCGTTTACAAGAGCCATCTGTAAAAACATGAAAATCGCGATGCGGTTGGGAGGAAATAATACTCGGATGCTTCCATTGCGACCTTCACATAGTGAGTAATCATTATCAGTAGATTTCGCGTGAATGTAAAGTCAGATTAAGTGTTCTAAATTGTTTCCAGTGTGATTATCATTCAACATATGGACAAATTTTCCGATTATCGTCATGTGTTTATTTTCTCCGAGATCGACTGAACATAAAACGATCCCGATCGACTGAGTATGGAAATGAACATTCCGAGCGAGGATGTGATTGTTGAAGCGGACTAAAAAAATTACGTGAGATGCTGTGGAGCAGAAAATCATCATGCGACCTTGAACGGGGGAAGCTGTCTTGAAAAATACGATCAGAACTTTGATTTGGAACACAGCTTCGGTGCTATATTTGAGATTCTTGTGGACTGGAAGTTTTTCCCGCCAGCCAGAACATTGAGAAGTGGAGGTAATCAATCTCGCCTCATTGTTATTTCATAATATTCACAGAAAGATAAGGCTCTCATGATGATGATCATCATAGACAGCATTACACCGGTAGCACGTACCGAATGCTTAACTGCCACACAACCACGAAAAAGTAAAATTCTCAAACATAGGGAAGGGTGGGACTTAAATTGATACGTCTTCCATAGAAGAGTAAGCACAAATTAAACTGGAAAGAGGTGCCTACACCTCGAATGGAACGTGCATTCAATCAAGTTTCGCGAACGAGTAGAGCGACATCAGCATGGCAGCTTCCTTGCGGCTTTCACTGACATGCATCATAACAAGTTTTTCTCGCCATTCCGCTTGACAACTAAAAGTTTAGGCAAACAGTTCAAGAAGATGCTTAGTGCAAAACCGCCATTGAAAACGGTTTCGGGACATATTCTGAAGCGTAACTAGCCATAGCGATATCTGATCGCGGGGACACCAGCCTGGAAGACGCGCTGCGCCGACTTTGGAAAGGTTACTGTTAAGGGTTTTTGGTTGCATAGGCCACGTGACGGTTTGGTCACCCCGAGATTTACGCCAATCAGGGTGTGGCGTCGCAAAAAGAATCCGTTTCGGAAGTCGGTGGTCCGGCATCCGTAAAACGTGACCCAACCAGCGTAACCTACGCAGGTTGATCTGCTTCTCGATATCAACATTACTACAAGGCTCTAGGCAGAGATTATTGTAATGTAGAAAATGATTTGTCTGTCCTGGCTTTAAAGCCACACTTCAAACAACCACTGCCCTCACAAAAGCATCACGTGTCATTAATCTACTCGAACGAGTATTTGAGAATTTTTTACTCAATTTATTCCCACGGATCATTAATACATACTTGAGGCCTGTCATCATCATCATCATGAAGCACAAGCCTGGATCCAGACAAAGTGCCAAGTGTGCTTGTGGGCGTGATACTACCAGGTTGCCCAAGCCGAAGTAGGGGGTTGGCTTAGGGGGACCCATCCGGAGCATTTGGGTAAAAAGCCTGAACCACAATCCAGTGAGTGGAGACTGAGTTTGTCTGACCTCTATCCATCGACCTTCCTGGTATGAGTAGCTCTGCTGGCACCAAAGACCACCCAGTATAGTTCAATGGGTCATGGAGGTACACAAACCATCGCACCACGTTAAGGTCCAATCTCAACACGAAGGAGTCCAGTCTCAACGCGACGGCCGGTCATAGAATATACTGTTCAATCCTAGTCTTCGAGGCCCAAGAAAGATGTAGAATTTAAGCAGCGAATCTACCACCGCTAAACTGGACTAGTTTTCAGCATGTGAAACAACTTTTACGAAGCAAGGATAGCTCACATGAATTTGTTCGACATTCCTTATCGCCGAATCAGAGGATACCTTATCCTGCTTTACAAAATATTTCATGCGCTAAACCAAATATAATTGAATCGATGAAATGTGTGTGTCGAGAAGCTGAATTTCTTTATGTTTATTTGTGCTCACTTTACTGCGCACTAACTAAAGTTTTTAAATGCTATTGTTGTTGAGATTGTCACTTTCTGTTATACATCAACGTGTTTCCCAATGAGACGTTTTCCTTAACAAGAGTGCTTTGGACGGCGAACGGGAGCAATCTCACTCATGCATCGAGCATAAATCATGCGTCAATCTATCTGTCTTGATTTACTCTCTTCTCATTGGTCCAACTGCATGCACATTATTGATCGCATGCTTGCAATAAGAGTCGTTCTCAATTGATCAAAGATACAGCTTGTGGTCGGACGTTGGTGTTCTGGTTTGGAAGGTAGAACAATAAGGCTGTTGCATGTTGCTCTCGCACTATTTGCTCACTTGCAGATGTAATCTGGATGTCTTGACGGGCGGAGTAAAAGTGATTGGTGATTTAGCGCAGGAAATAGCAAAAATTGAGTTTAGCTGTACATAGTGCAGAACAGGAAATTTCTGCCTAGGAGCATACAGTTTGCACACACACACATCGTTCAACCCACTTACCTTTTCTTCTTCCAGCTTCGCCTGCATTCTCAGCTGTTCCGCACTGGACAATGTTTGGTCATGATCACTGTCGAAACGACCAAGAACGTTCTGAATTTCCTCGTCGGTGAATCCATTCCTGTATTGATATAAACACAATTAGTACGTACTTTCGAATACTTCACAAGTAAACTCAGCAACCGGATTTTTCTGAATTCCGATATCAATTTTGTGAGGTCATTTTATTGTTCCGAAGGTTACTTGCCAACAGTGAAGGCTGTATTGTTTGGGTTACGTTCACTTAATCCAGTGTCTGCGCTAACGAAACTTGTTCTTGACTCTAAGCCCTTATGTATTTGGCGATGGCTGTCAAGAAAAGACATGACTGTCGACAGTCAATGAGGATGTCGATGTACTTGAACCGCGTACTGTCTATTGCGATTAGCGACACATCACGTAGTGTTAATCAAGATTCGTAATGACCACGAAAACCTGAATCACGTACTGACTTCTCGACTATTATAGTTGAGGAACATCTATCGTCACCACAGTGCTATATAGAAACGTGTGCCTCGTTTGAGCATTGACTTAAACTTGGTTGATTGCATCGATCAACGATCATTTGCAGGTAACCTTCGATAAGATGCGGTTTACACGGGGCGACGACCCTCCGCATTCAATAAAATGGAAGAATATGTTTCAGACCAGGTTTGACCAATGGCGATAACGTTGTTTTATTTTCAAGGTTGTGGTCAAGGATAGCTGATAATGCATCTGAAATGAGGATCAAAACCGCAATGTCCAAATTACTCCCTTTTAAAAACAGTCGTGTGAACAACGTGCGGTAACAGCGTGTTTAGAGTATTTATTAAGCGGGAGAGCGTGACTTGCTCCAGCTACTTGACAAGCGAATTGTGCTCAACCTGCTCGGCTCTCAATTTCTTAGAGTTCGGTGACCTTGAACTGCCGTATCACTCGGCTCATCCCATCCAGTTGGACTGACAAGATGTCGGGGGATTTACTCGTCAAGGGACACTGCCAAGTAATCAAGTTTCCTGCTGCCTTCATTTTCAAACGATGAATATATAAGAGATATAAAACTCATTTTGAGAAAAAATATTTTCAACTGAATATCAATTGCTGTTGTATCAAGTAAAATCGCACTTATTCCAAATGTTTGTTTAAATATTTATGCTGGCTGGGCTACACGTTGGTTTTCGGATTTTTGTGTAAGAATATAACAATCAGCCGCTGGATTATTATCGATCTTCATTCACTGTGAAAACGTTTGTCGTTCTCACAGATTAAATCACCTTACCTGAAAATTTCAGTAGCAAATGTGGTTAACGCTGTCTGAGTTATACACCCATTCGTTTCTGTATATTTCTGCATCTTCTATCATCATTTTGATTGGTTGTCGGGATTGAGTTATACCTATTGGTCGATACCAACAACCATGTGCACTGCTTTGATTGGCTGATTACAAAGTTTGGTAGAGCGTGGGTTTCGCCCGCGCCTTTAAACTTATATTTTGTGAAAATTTTGTTACGAGTAATGAAACGGAGAAATGTTGGCATTTGGTGCTACTAATAGTTTTTTTATCAACTCTGTCAGATCGAAACTGGTTGAACTACATTACTTTTATTCAAACTCGTTCGCTTTTTACGGCTTGGATAGCGTCACTCCGATCCAACGACGTCATCACTCGTTGGATTGTAGCAATGACACGAAGGATGACCTCGATGCCTTAGACAAGAAGGCAGCACGTGATGCGTGTCTGAATAATATAGAAGCGTCATAGCTTGTACTCGGTCGGAAAGTTGAAGAACTAGTTGAATTATTCACATCCAAGAAACGGTTTTCGGTAAAGTTCTTGTAAATTCTATCGTTTTGAGCCATGCTGAACCAAATTGGTTTAATAAAAAACCACAAAAATACAAATAACTATAGATATTGTATTGCTCACACATATCGCAATTGATTTTCAAAACGGATTTCTGGCCTTATGTCGTAATCTGGTGGAAATGGTTAATATTAGGTTCGGAAAACGAACCATAGTGATTCCCGGTAAAGTGCGTGAGAAGAATGCCTCACGGTATACCTTTGTTTATCACTTTTACATTGTTTCATGGTTCTTGGAACTGATCTTACAGTACCGCAAACAAACGAAAACCAATTGTGGTATGCATTTGTTGGGGTATGAGCACCATAATACACGCGCAGAGCGCTTGATCGAAGATGACTGCGCAACCAAACGTACAAGGTTCACTCGGGAATGTTCTTACGGGAATGTGACAAACGATTGAACTGTGTTTTCGACCGATCTTGTAATCACAATGCAAATAAATTTGAATGCAGTCGTTTAGAGCATAATCTTAGGAAGCGCTTTACTTCGGACACAGAAGCTTCGTCAGATCAAGGGTGATATTCAAGACAGGGAACATCATTAAGTAGCTGTCAACTCCCCACCACTTACTTGACCTTACCGCTAAACAGCCTATAGTATGTCTACGGTGTTTCACGTCACGTGGGTATGACCAGGAGCTCTGGTCGATTTGCCTACTAGTGTGCATCTACATGAATCTGTCGAAAACAGGCAGAGTAGCCTTTTCATCGAATCTGGCTCTCTCCACCTTGAATTCAGCAAGCGTTGTGTTTTTGTATTGTCCTTCTCCATGCAACCTTAGGAAGTGTTCCCTTAGTTTTGCCGGTGCCAGACTAGAATTGCTCAAATTGGCATTGCAAATCATACATTGAGGACGCTGACTCCCATCACGTTCCGTTATACACGTGAATCCATACTGAACGTATTCGTCCGACCACTTCCTGTTTTTGCTCGACATAGTTAGTATCAAGGGTTTGAAGTATTGAAAGGGAAATCACAAATCACGTACGACCAGGACAGTCACAAGTCGACTACTGATTGACCCGAGCTGCCTGCAGCAGTCAGCACAGATATCAAGGCCAAGCGATGTGGCGTGATCAGCTGCAACCAATAATAGTCAAGCAGAGCGTGACGTCACGTCGGCGTAAATATCACAGTTTGCTCACGCGCGCAAACTTTTTCCAATCGTTAACTATTCTACGGTTTTGCTTTCATTGCAAAGATCGCGTTGAGCTACGCATTTTGATAACTGTTCCTGTATTCTACCTTGTGTGGTTAACGAGCTATAGTGAATTATTTGCAAAATGACGAAATCACGAGTTCCGAAGCAACCACATTGACCTGCCGACCAAACGCCCACTCAGGCTACTAACACCTTTGACCGCATCACGAGATCCAACATACAGACAATAAAATCGATCGATCAAACTGTGACAGTGACATGTAACCAACTTGACCTCATTGCCAAGCGCCTGGACCCAGCGAACGCAACTATGGTCACGGCCGGCCCAGCTGATAGGACGAATCTCGACACGCAGAATTGTCCCGAAGTCACGTGCAAATCATGTGAAAAACGGGTGAGTCCCATGGCGCGTAAAGTAATAACGTTTTCTGTGTATGGGTAAAATTTATAGTAAACCGTCGAACCCCGGAAAAGGACTCACCGAACCCCTAGGGTTCGATCGAACCCAGGTTAAGAACCACTGATCTAATACAAGTGAATACGGTTAAGGTCGGTTGACACTGTGGCCTACATGCATAAAAGTACATAACTAATGGGGTTAAGGCCAAACAATTGTTGAGGGAAATGAAATATCTAATTAACAATTAGGTATAAAATAGGTTCGCATCAGTACAGATTGTGGAGATTTCTACCCTAACCACCTTATTGACAGCCAGTCAACTTGCTTTATCAATTTTGACCGCCTCCGCATGTAGTCATTCACCATACGTTTTAATACTGCGCCTTTATATTTCCACTTTGTCTAGATCGACGCATTGGCCTGTATCTAAAATGAGCTCCGCCAAGGCTGTATAACGAATAAGGGAATGATATTTCTTCCAATGACAACACTTGACCAAGGATGACAGTGTAACAAAAAACTTACTAGTTTCATTTGCGAATGTGCAATGGAAAATTAGACAAACTTTTTCTCTCATGGCGCAAGTGGCTTTTCTTACTCTTACCTCCAGAAACACGCTTCCTGCTAACGTTTTCGCAGCCACATTTTGCCTCATTTTTATTTGAAACAGCTTATTTTGGTCACGGTAACATTCCCAACGCCCTAGCTAATATTTATTCTTTGGCAAGCAGATATATTTAATACGATTTGTGTATATCTCCTGTCAAAAATAATTCATTGGCGTGGCTTCTTCAACTTCTAGTATGTATTTTTGAAATATCGTCCATAAAAGATGAGAACTATTTTAGGACCATTCTAAGCAAGGCTACGAAAAGAACTGTGCGTTTCTTAACAACGTCAGTTTACGGTATATTTAGATAAACATGTCATTTGTTCTAATTTCACATGCCGTTTCTTATCAAACCCAATCGCAGCAACTAGTGGAGTTCCCCATGTTTAGATCTTGGCCCGATCATCTTTCTGGTTTATGTCAATGATGTACGGAAAATTGCGCGATTTAAAATTTAGTAATTTGCGGATGACATAACGATATGGCTTGCATCCATAGCTTAGACGACTCTCTGCTATTACAAAAAGCTGGAGAACAAACTGCCGTTTAACTTCAACAAATGCAGGATTATGAATGTGGAGAATCGAGTAGAGTTCACATATCATATAGGTTCGCATGTCCTTGAAAATTGCAGTGAAGAAAAAGATTTGGTTGTCTGGATATGCTCCAGTTTAAAAACCTCACTTCAAACTAACAGTGCCTTTAAAAAAGCAACAAATGTCCTAAACCTACTCAAACGGGAATTTGGGAAATTTTCACCCAAGATATTCCAAAGGATCATGAATACATACTTGAGAACAGTCATGGAATACGGTGTGCAGTCATGGTCTCCGTGGCACAAGAAGGATGTAGACCTTATGCAGCGAATCTATCACCGCTCAAAAAACCAGCTCTGAGCATCCGAAACAAGCCTTATAAAGAAAGGATAGCACACCTGAGTCTGTTTGACTTTCCCTATCGACGAATCAGAGAAGACCTTATCCTACTTTACAAAATATTCTATACCCCGAACCATCCCTACAGGATTTGTTCACTCGAAGGGATACGAGAAATTGTCGGAGCTATGAATATGTGCTGATGGTACCTCATTCCCGCCTGAACTGTAGAAGTTATTTTTATTTTGTCCGTTTAACTTCTACCGTTGATCACACCGCTAGCTTGCATGACTTTAAAACAAAATTGGAAGAATTTTTTGAATGATTCGTTTCCCGAACACCAATACTGCTTAATCTAATTATCCTATTTCTAAATTTACATTTCAATGCTAACGATCCTATGGTTGTTGTTAAGCTTGTAGCTTTTTAGACCATTGAAAACCTTGAATTACTCTGAATTACCTTTAATTATTCAAAAATGACTTACACGTTCACTGTTTTCATGCATGCTGATTCTGAGTGTACTGTCAGTACCTGACGAGTGCAAACATCACGAAACCGGTCGTTGGGTGTGTGTGTCTGTGATGGGGATGCATGCAAATGTGCTTTTTTGTTCATGGTAATGGGTTCAACCCAATTCTACTTGCGTTTGGGCACGTGTGATTGAGCAAGCTGGTCGTGCCAACCTTATCCAACATTTATTTGCAAGTTAACAGTTTGTTCACCATTTCTTCACTGCTAAAACTGGACATTGTGTGTGTATTTGATGGAAATGCACGCAAATACGTGTCGGCTGTTGATCACCTTTTCAGATCCCGTGGAGATCATGTTTAAGCATACTCCGCAAAAAATGCAAGAGTGGCTGGATTTGAACTTGGACCATCCAATCGATAATCGGGCGTCATCTGCACTGTACCAACGCGGCCTAATTACATGAAATAATTAAGAAGTTGACAACCTCACAAACTATACCGATGATCATGCTTTCATGGTGATGTTATCTCACGTATATCTGTCAAGTGCACTCACGAGGAAGGCTTGTCATGATGCATGCCTATGAAAGACGCAATGAATCTGTTGGCTTCACTTATTCACGTCACTTTATTGAGGTTAGTAAATGTTAATCGTAGGTGTCTAAACTAACTTTTACGTGCTTCATCATTATATCTACACGTCCAGATTGCCAAGGTCCTCGCCTTACTATTTTTATAACTAAAATTAGACTGTGATTGTATGAGAGTGGACCACAGTTTCATGGTTACGAATAACGACTCACGCTCTTAAATGTTCGTGAAGCTGGGCGAAGTCCATTTGATCCACACCTAGTTTGGCAGCTGCTTCCATCGCACGCTGGAGCTTCTCTATCCGAGATTTTTTCTTTCGCATTTTATCCAACATCCCTCGCATTCTCTAAAGTCACAAGCAAGAAATTTAAACAAACAATTCTGAATGGGTTTAAGTGGGAAGTAAAAATAGAACAACACTCTTCAAGTTCAACAAATCACAACCCAAATTCCAAAGAAACATTTTAATCCCTCCATCTTCTCATTTTTCAACGTCAGGAATGTACAAAGTATCTTGTGACAGTCCGACAAAAAGGATCTCCTAGCAATCTTTTTCGTTTTATTTATATCCGTCAAATTTTAATGCAGTAGCTCAAAGAGAAGAGATTCGACTACAGAATAGCACGGTAAAACGCGGTACTTCAAACACCACTCATGTAAATATTTCGCTTCATTAATCTTGTCAAACTGTTGTTGTGAGAGTTGCGTACCAACGCGAACCAACCACATTTTTGGGCGGTTTTTATATCATTAGCAGAGTGAGTCTCCTCTAAATAGCAATCACTGTCAATACTACCTTATGATCTCAGAGAGAGCTCTGCTCTTTCCCAGCAGTTACCTATATAGCCTGGCTACGTTTACCATCGGATGATATATCGAAAACCACTATTCATCACAGCCCAAGAGCACAAGTGCCGAGACGACTGGCCACTACAACCGCGTATTCGTAATTATCCGGGTTTCAGTAGGATCACATGAGAACTGCTCAAACGAACCCATCCTCAGAAACACGAGGAAACGGACAACGTCAAGGCTGATGAAGGCTAGTGTCCAGCTCTCACTGCTAGACGGTGTGTACCTCGCATCGTCGTGGCGGCTATGGTGAGGAATATGAGTTAATCATACGCTTCAGAAGTACGTTGATGACGTCAAATACAATAATGACTTTGTTAAACAAAAATACAACTATAAACTCCATAAAAAGGAAAATTATGGAACACAGCAAATATTTGATATAATAGTTCTTGAACCTATAAAAATTTAGGTTTATGCGATTGCATTTACAATTACTGAGTGCTGTAGAGTCACAACGGATAAGTAGTGCAGCTTTTAATGACAAAATTTATGTTAAAAAATTGAAATTGAGCCTTCGATATATCAAATTGTTCCAATCCCTGATATTTGATATAGCCGATGGACTTTCTAGCCATGAATATTGAATAAACAAAGCTTCGCTCGTTTAAAACCGAACGATGCTACAGTCGGTGGTGAGAAAAGTTTGATAGATTTCTTCAGTTTTGATCATTTTCTCAAATTACTCTGATTCAAGCATGCAAAGCAGTTCTGTTGTCAATCAGAGTTTAGCTATACGACTGTGAGAAGCTTCTCCATTGAGATTATTTCGATTAAACAGTTCATTTTGAACAGACTATGAACTTAAATATTCATTTGCATGCTTTTCCGTCACACACACACACACACACACACCACGACCGGTTTCGTGCTGTTTGCACTCATCAGGTAGGGACAGTAAGATCAGGATCCGCATGCGCTTGAAACAGTGGAGGAATAGTAAACAAGGAGCGCTTGTATGCCACTGTTGGATAAGGCTGGTACGACCAACCTGTTCAAAGCATGTGTCCAAACACATGTTAAATGGAATTAAAACAATAACTATGAAACAAAGTATTCATTTGCATGCTTTTCGGTCATTCACATCCCACGACCGGTTTCGTGCTGTTTGCACTCATCAGGTAGGGACAGTTAGATCAGGATCCGCATACAAGCGCTCCTTTTAGACTATGAACTGTTTTAACCATATTTTTGATTGCGCTGTATAACTAAGTTCAAACGATTACTGCATGATATCCCTCCAGAAGAACCCGCCAACTGAAACTATACAATAAAGAAACCTTGATTGTTTATTGTTGATTGAATCGATATCGCTGCGCGGTCAAATAGTGAAATTAATTCAAGCGATCCAGATGCAACGGTGACTTTTGAGATCTATGAACTCAGATAGACTTGTGTCTCACGCTCAAGGTCAGATTGTGTGAAGAGCAATCTATAAGATCTGGTTGTACGGATTGAAATATTAGTTATCACACATAACTCTTATTGGCGCCATACAAAGTGGGACCATTATATGATTTATCCTCATCAAATGAACTTCCGGGTAAATAATATCACTCTTGTTGGCTTAGTCAAACTATATTCGTCATCCAGCAAAAAATAAGGTTCAGTATTAGCGCAATAAGTACCACCTCCTCCTTTTGGTGTTTGTTTAATCTTGTATGGTGTCAGGTGTAATGGAGATAGCTGATATTAATGACGCATATTAATCAAATTTGCAATGTCTCTCTCGTGCCGATGTTGTTCTACTTGTACACAACACACGCCTGAATGCTGTCTGATTCCAGATGTGGACACTTCACCCGAGTAAATCGGAGCCAAATAATCTACAAAACTTAACTTTTTCAGGCCCCAAAATTCCCAACTATTTTTGTGTGAAATTAGTATAAAGCTTGGATTGTTTTGTAGTTGCTACCGCTGAAATGCGTGTCCCGATAAATAGAATGACATTTAGATGAAAAACGGTGTAACGAACGATATCAGGATTTTGGTAATACCCAGAGATCGTTTATATATTTATATTTGTGACTACTCAACCGTGCCAAGCCCATCGAACTATTCACAAAGTTGATCACGACGGTCCATAATGGAAGCACTGGACTGGACTTTCGCTCTTATTTGAACTCATCAGCAGTGTATACCCTTTCGCTTAGGGTGGGATTCGAACCCCCGACCATCACCATTGTAATCCCACGCCTTAACGACCTGGACTACCGTCCACCGTTTGGCCGATCACAATTAAGCGTTTATGATATATTCAAATCGACCTTGGGCAACTTCATGTCGACCAATCCAAACATTGAAACAATATATTCTGAATCATAAAGCTTTGAACCCATGCATCAAAGTAAACTATACATATTTACCCTATCAAACCGGTTGAAAACAATTTATGCTCTATGTATTTTTACGCGATTCCTGAACTGATCAGTAGGCAAACAAACCCCGTTGTACTAATTATGTTATTTGTAATTCGCATATTATTCTGTGGTTTTTGTAAAGCTTTGTGAATTGAATTGAATTGAATTGAACTGTTCTCTAGAATGGCACATTTGAGCAGCTTTGTTTGCCCGACCAGTCAAAAAGGAGCAGCATCTGATTAGACAATTCTCCGTATATAAATATGTATTCAACAGAAATCGTTAAAACAGTTCACGTTGGCATTAATATATGCCTAAAAAATATGGTCATCTACAAGTGTAATAATGTGTTACTTGTATCATCAGTAGTAGTATAATTTACCATAATTTTAACAATAATGGCGTTCGATTATGCTTTAGCTGTGATCTCCGAAACATCTAAAATGACATCTAAAATTCGTTTCAGACTTGATGCTTAGAGTGCACAGAGAATTTGAAAAGGCATCAAAATCTACTGCAGTTTTTTGAAACAATAGAACAACACCGTGGATCCAAGAACAAACCTTTTTGAAAAAGTCTTTCATCTCAAACTCATTCTGTTGGTTTTGCAAATCCGATTTGACCCCGACGTATGTTTCGTTGATGATTGCGATGAACATGTTGATGAGCACAAAAAACACGAAGAACACGTAGACCACGAAATAGATTGGACCAAACACACGGTTCGCTTTTTCCAAGGCATCGAAATCGAAATCACCCAGAATGATTCGGAATAAAGAGTAACTGAAATGGTAAACAATTTTCCGTTAGCGTGAGAACCATTTCATGTTGATGCCTTTTTTACAGCTATGCGTGTGATGAATCTGGTTTGAGCAGTGAAATTTGATGCTACACCGTCAACTTATTAACAAAGATACTCAACACATACTTGGAGCTCGTTGGAAAAAGATCTTGGAGTATGGATTATTGGAAACCTGAAGAGCACGGTGCCCTGCCAGAATATATATTGACAGGCTAACACATTGCTAGGTATCTTCCGAAGAATATTTGGAAGATTCTCTCTGCTAACGTTACCAAGGATAATGAATGTCTACCTTCGCCCTACGATGGAGTATGCGGTAGAGGTCTGGGCTACTTGGCTGCGAAAAGATATTGCTCTCTTCGATAGAATTTATCATAGAGCAACGATTACCGGATTGCATTAACTACTCTTTGAGCAGCGAATTTTCTGAGTCGGGCTGAGCAATCTCAAGCGCACACACATCCGATTTGACCTAATTCTGACATGCCGAAAAATCCATACGTCGTCACACCCATTCAGACACCACATTAAAAAATTGGTTCCCCTCTCCCTACATGCAGTTATAAACTCTTTCTCTCTCTTTAAATACCACGTTTTCATGTAAACTCACATCGGAACTTTTATTTAGTCAGTGTAGTTTTTCTCCAGAACGACCTACCGTAATCGAATGAAAGGATATCTAAAGATATGTTACGAAATTTTAAGTTAAACAATACTGTGACAGCCTCAATTTACTGGTAACCATCATGAACCCGTGATACATACGCGTTTAATTAAAGGTACCCAAATAAACTTTACCGACTGACATTTCCCCACATCAAGTCATACTTGGACTTTTTTTAACTTCTCCTCCGAACCATATGAATTTAAATATAAAATACGATTTATTTGAGTTTTATACGTTTAACCTATTGTATTGTATTGCTAATTGTTTTTTCACCATAAATCTTGAATCTTGAAAAAATGAAAGTCGAAAGCTTTAATTATTATCCCATTTCGGCCCCGAAAAATCGTAGTAATGCAATATAGACGAATAAGTTGTACGTATTTAAAATGGTTTTCCGTATTAGGGATATAAATTATTTAAATTTCAGTTCTAATACTATGAAAAGATGCTCAAGGTTTATCCTTTTCAAACCTGTATTGCTGGCCTCCTTCGGTCGATATCGACCATAGATGTACATCCCAAACGCTTGATGGTTTCATGCTACGCAGCTTTTAGAATGATTAAACCGTCCGATTCCGGGGTGACAATCTCTCCCGCTGCAATTACAGCGATAAGCAGTACTCTGTCGATGGGCGTCAGTTGCACGCCGGTGGCGTGATCTGTGTTCGGCAGCCAAGAGCTGTATCTGCTTCTCACTAGCTTGGAAATGACGCTTTACACATTGCTTCCAAAGTGAAGGGCCAAGAGCAGGATCTTTTCAACTCGTGGGGACAATGCCGAAAAATTTCTTATCTCTTTTGCAAAGGTCTTTGTACGGTACGATCTGCCTTAGATGTCAATTTCCTGATTTCAACTCACCATAGAGTAGATCTTTTGTAATACGACCATTTTGCATTCTCTACACATGACCCAGCGAGCGTAGACAGCGCTGTCTTAGTAGGGTGAACATGCTCAGTAGACCAGCCTTCGAAAGCACTTCAGCATTCGTTACTTTGTCGGAATGGGCACTTCATTCCGCTTCCAAGCCTGCATTTCGCTCAAATTAACGCGCACCCGATGCAGATTTATCAATTTTGTCTCTCAGTGATTGTAAATAGTTTAGTGTAATAAACAATCCACGCTTCAATATGAGACGTAAAATTGTTCGTGCAACCATAGCACGAGAATTGTTTATTTACAGTGGAAAAAAAATCCGTGCAACTCATTATTTAAAAATTGGTGATGAGCCACGTTTCCATTAAGAAAAAAATCTCAAGCTTATTTGCGCCCATGGTTTGGAATGACATCTATTGTCAAACAAGTTGCACTTGTACGCCACTGTTAGGTAAGCTTGGTACGACCAACCTGTTCAATCACATGAGCCCACACTCATGTAGACTGGGTTGGAACCCATGACCATAAAAAAGCTTGTTTGCACGTATTTCCGTAACACACCCCACGACCGGTTTCGTGCTGTTTGTAGCCATCAGGTAAAGACAGTAGGATCAGGATCCGCATCTATTGTCCTTTCGATTAGCTAACATTTTCCTTTCTATAAATGTAATACAATTTCGCAGTTAAGAGTAGCACGAAAACTCATAACGAAATACATGATGATATGTTGCAGAGAGTAATAGGTACCATACAAAACCCGGAAGGGTCAACAAGTTTACCGAGGGCTAACTGGAAACCACAGTAATTCGAGCTCTGGGAAACTTGCATGATGACGGTTCATGGGGCAACAAAGCTGGATACAGGAACAGATAGCGGGTATCAAAATGTAGAGAATGATAAGCAAATTGGAACGCTTGCCCAAACCATCCCAATAGCGCGGAAGTTTAATCTACTCGAGGCACGTGGATGATTAAGCTGCAATCAGAAAAGTAGCCTACGAGATATGGACTCTGTGATGGTCCTAATCTCCAAGTTGTAAAGGCTTGACAAGTTGACGGTCTCGCGTTGTTGCATACTGAGATGGAGGGTTGGAAACAATGGATCGCTTGTCCTCGAAATGTGAGTGAATAATAATAATAATAACATCGGAATTTCGAAACATCGATGAAGAGAAGAGTTACGTGAAAACTTACACCGAGGTCATAAATTGACTAAAATCTCGAACTTGCGTCCCGAAAGCCAAGTAGCCGAGTTCAGCGAACGAGAAAAACACAATGAAAAACATGATTGAAAAGCCCGCCAAATCTTTACCACAATTGTCCAACGTCGAACTCAGTTGGGTCATGGTTTTGTTGAAACTGATGTATTTGAACAGCTGTGGGATTTATAAAAGAATTGTATCATGGAAGCAATTTATACCACTGGAATAATTGCGAATGGTAATTTATAATACACTTGGTGTTTAGTGATAAACTAGATAATTGATTTTCTGGTGCTATCAGTTAATAATGAGTATACGATGTTGATGCAACTATCCAGCCTAAACCTTATAAGGTATTTTTTTATTCTATCCTAGTCTGTTTTACTTGAAACAGTTTATTTTCTACCGTCACTCATTCAAATAACTTGCATTAGTTTAATACATAATTAGGCTAGTTTTTAGTTAAGTATTTGTTTCCGAGTACCTATATACTGTGAAATGCAATTGCCCAGCGTGCTTTGCTACATTTATATTTCGATTTTCAACATCATATGGTTATGGTTAAGGTTATTGGTTTTGAGACAATTAAAAACCTCGAATAACCTTGAATTAAATATCTTTCAGGTAATTTTTCCAGATATGAGCCAAGTGTTTGTTAGAAACGGAACATTTTTATTTAATTTTTTTATAAGCAAGGCCACAAATTTACATTGATGAAGATGAACATAACCATTTTGTTTTCTTTCTGCTAGCGCCTCTCAACTAGTTTCCATCTATATCCACTCATTGTCCACTCATTGGAGGGATTGTGTAAAGCGTCGTCTGCAAGCTGGGGAGGAACAGATACAGCTCTTGGCTGCTGAACGCGGATCACGCCGCCGCCGTGCAACTGATGCAATACAAACGAGTTCTGACTATCGAAGCAAGCGCTGCGGGAGAGATTTTTCTCCCGAATCGGACTGCTTAGTCATTCGAAAAGCTGTAGAACATGAAACCTCATGCGATTTTTATGTACATCTATGGTTGACATCGACCAAAGGAGGCCAACATCATCAACAACAACACACAGAAATAAATCTTTTCACGTCAGACTTTAAATAGTTTGGATCTTAAACATGATGAGTACCAACAGTACGGAACCGGTTGTAAGGTTCGTGTGCGATGGAAATTCATGCAGATACAGATTTTATTTGTTATACTATGATTTGCCAAACTGCTACATACGTTACGTACTGCGAACCACAAATCGCGATATTAAATTTACATAAGTTTTACATGCCAAGCTTTAAAACGCTTCAAAGGCATCAATGTGTTTTGATGCACACTCATTTTCCGCACCATATTAAAAAAGCAAACTGGGCATCGACCATAGTCACTAAAATCATATTCTACGTAACGCATGGTGTTATTCAAACCGCTTATCAGCACCACTTCAACCAGACTAAAACGGCTCGAAAACAAAATGGTTTCTCACTTTGATCCATGACAAGAACACCATGACGGCGATCGCGTAGTTGAAATTCACCTGCCAGTAGCTCAGCCATTGGAAATTGGCGAACTGATCGTCGTTTTCCAACAGTTTGTTTAACTCCGCATTGACCATCACTGTTCGATAAATATTGAAACCCGCGCAAATCAAACTCAGCAGAATGATGATAATATCCAGCACATTCCAAACCGAGGTGAAGTAAGACCATTTGTTTTTTGCGATCTGGAAACGGTCGTCAATGTGAGATGATTGCATGCGTGTCAAATTGTAAAGTTCTGGCGTAAAACCTTATGTTGCACACCCGCCAGTGGAGACTCGAACAAACGTGGTCATCAAAATAGACGGGGATGAAATGACCACAGTGTATCACTCAACGCCGCGATGGGTAAATATTAAGTTAGATCAGAGTTTTGCTTAAATCTTCATTTTATTGTTCATACATGTCACACCTTCAGCAGTGCACCTGGGAACCACCGTGCCAATCGACCTTGAATGATATCACACTGTGCTGGGTAAATAGTCCAATTTGTTCGGTCTTGGTCTACACGTCTTGACACCCTTAGGATATCAATAGGCTGTTTCGAGGTGAGACGAATTAGATTGCTACTTAATTCTGTTCCCATTTCTGACTAGCACTTTTGGTTTGACAAATCTTACGTAACACAAGAGAAACGTTAACCCAAAACTGATTTAAACGATTGCCTTTAATTTGGTTTCATGATAATGGGCACTCTATCGATGCCAAACATCTTTCAACAGATTTCCGATTTGCCAAATGTTTTTAGTTTTCATTTATTCATACTACTTAGATTATGGTTAAGTAAATCTGTGTTTCATAATTGGTAAATTCCTTTATACTAATTTGATATGTGTATAGTCCGTTGCAGGGCTGTTTTCCCGAAGGCTAATTTCTTTCAAGAAATTTCTTTCGTAATACTCAGCGAATACAAATAAAATAATGATTAAACAAGATTTATTAGCATGAACTTAATACTTTTATTAATTACATCCTTATCTGTCTTGCTGTGCGCAAGCGCGGTGCTTTGTGATACAAGCGCGGAATAAGGAAAAAAGCAACCAACATGTTCCACAATGTAAGCTACGTCGGCATAGAACTCAACGTTTGTTGTTCAGCGATTTCTCTACTAGTGCTTGAAATTCAAAGTTGTATCATCTTGTTCTGCAGCCCAAAGCAGCTGCTTAAATATTACGCTTCATACTATGCCTCAACAGTAATCGGTGCAGCAAGATTACTTCTCACCTCAACTTCGTTAACTTTCAAAACGGTTTTGCACATGTCTCCTGAGAAACTTATCAGAATAATAAATATATATGTATACATTGTAATGTGACTTGGAGGAATTGTGAATAAGCGTTGTGCTTTTAACAGAGACAATTTGCAGAACGAATCCCTCAGCGATTACTTAATTACGGGATTTCATGTTCTTGTGTGAAATGATTATTGCTGATTGATTGCGAAAATGGACCGGAAAAGCGTAAACTCCTCGTCTATTTTTTGAAATCAGAACACCTGTACTGGTTTGTGCGATTGAAATCTGATATAAACGCACGCTCTTCGAAAGTTAGATTACATAAATTCGTACTTGAAATAAGCCATTTTCATTCTGGAATCTCAGTTCACCGTGAACTCACCTCCATGATTTCCTCGATAATGTAGTAAATGGTGAATATTAAAAATATACATTCGCATGCCAACACGAAATAGTCCAAGGTGGTCACGTATCGGAGTAATTTGACAGAACGGAATTCCGAACTGACCACAAGGCCACCCGATGCTGCTACCTCGATTAGAATTCTGTAATGGAAAATAAAACACCAATGTAATGTGGCGCTCACATCCCAATCGCTTACACACCTTAGAACAATTTTCGCAAGCAATCATCTCGAATGTGTCGGAGAACATTTCAACAAAAATGCAATGTGGAATAAGCATTTGAAAACAAAGGTTTGCTATGCGAATTATCAATATGTGATTATAATTAGGGGAAGGCTGTAAACAAAGTTATCAGCTATCAGATGGACACCCATCCAACCGAGCCAAGCAAGGGATCTGAGCCAACCGATCAAATCAATAAAAATGACATCCCTCGCACTTTTCCAACACAACCTGTATCTGGCTGTTCGCTATCATCAAATGAAAACAGTAGGATCATTGAAACCACTGGATAAGTGGGAAACAAAGTCAAATATTCCAAACAGTCACCGGTGTTGCATTACACCGGTTGTGAGACTTATCTTAGTCCCCACATGGAAGCTAAATTTCAATTTGAAAATAAGAATCTATCCTCCAATTCGCAAGCATTAATGGAATTTAATTTGAACTACAAACTCGGGACTTTGACATTTTCATGGCAGAAAAATTAATAATCATATCAAAAAGCACAAAATACCGAGGTATTTTTAATTTAAAAAATGCAATTTTCTGATTAGCACATCATTCTTCATGTTATCATCGAGTTCATATTTCATGCGTATGATTCTATAGTGAACGTCGTTCAATACACCGGGTTTATACTCTCGCTAGGTTGCGCTTTTCAACATACACTGCGAAACTCACGAAATGTTAATAAAGGCTTGATGGGTTGTTTTAATCCAGTCTTCATCTTGGGCGTCAAAATCACTCCAGTGTGTCTTCATCTTAGCGGAAATTTACCATTCTTAACTAAATAACGATGGATATTGTTTTAGCTGGCCTTCTAGATTCGAATCCGATCATCACAATCACGTGATATTCTCATAGTCCACAACGATTCACTTGAAAATATGATACGCTTTGGGATTACCATCTCTCCCACGGCAGTCATGCTAACAGCAGTCCCGGGTTGGTAGCAGGTGTTTCCGTGGCGTTGGTGTGATATGCGTTCTGCAGTCGAAAGCATCACCAGGTCTTCCCAGGTTTAAAAGTGACGCTCCAAACTGTGATTTTGAAGTAATGCAGTCAAATAAAAGTTCTTTCTAACTTAGGAGAAACTGCTCCTAGCCAATAAAACAGACCGGACAGTTGATTGGCTGGAAATTGAACACTACGATTAATCAGTGAAAGCATTCCGACTCACTGAGTGGTATGGACGCTGAACAATGTTTATTATCACTATTGATGTATTATCGATACAACATTCTTGAAATGTCGATTTATGCATTATAAAAGTAGCACTCACTCTCACGCAATTACTCTCCTTATTCGGGTGCTAATGAATCGTTTATTTACGCTTGATTGGCTTTTGACCTTTACTACTTTCGTGGACGATGGTTTTTGAGTTTAAATCGATTGAGAAACCGAAATCATAGCACCGGGGTCACTAGCTGGGGTTTCATATCTCTTTCTACAAATGCTAGTTGTGACGCAAATTATACAGATATGAAACGGTAGACCTTAGAGGGAACTTCGAAAATCAAACTCACTGCACCACACAAAATATGTTCACATTCGGATTGTACGTGGTGAAGTGAATAAACACCGCACGCGTTCCACGATCGAGCCACAAATTATCGAAAAGCGTTTTGAGTTGTTCGGCAGCCAGGGTTCCATTTTGTGATAGATCTTCGTAGAAACCTCCGCCGCTATAGACGGCAACCTCGCCCGTATAGACTTCCATTCCCAGCACGTCGGGGTTCGTATACGTCCAACTGGAACAGCATTGATTTAAACATTGTTGTAAGTGTTCTAATTATTGATTTTTATATCACCAATTCTCGTCCGTAAAAACATGATAACTAAAAATAAGTTTTAAAACCTACGCAGTCCCTGCTTTCATCCCGAATGCTGTCCTATCTTCCGAGCTGCGTTTGTAATGAGCGTAACACTCCTTGATATCCGCTTTGAAATCGTTCGGTACCACACAGGATGCATTTGACATTCTAACTTGGCGAATGCGCGGGATTCCAATCAAAGGATTGTCATAACGCACCGACAAGCGATCACTACGGTTCCACATGAGTTGGCCATTGTACCATCGATTGTCATACCAAGCTTCCATGATGGGCCCGTTTATCACCTAATGATACAATGATATATAGTTGATCATTATCGGTAAACTGTTGGGAGAATATTAATCTATAATTGCACTCGCGGTACAAAGAGGTTTGCAAAAGAGATATGAAAGCTCTTGGCATCGACCCGGCGAGTTGGGAAGAACTTGCTCTTGACCGCTCACATTGGAGGCATTGTGTAAAGCGTTGTCTGTAAGCTGAGGAGGAGCATATACAGCTCTTGGTTGCTGAACGCAGATCACGCCACCAGCGTGCAACTGATGAAATACAACCGAGATCTGACTTTCGTTGCCAGCGCTGCGGGAGAGATAGTTCCTCCGTAATCGGACTGGTTAGTCATTCCAAAAGCTACAGAACATAAACATTCACGCGATTATGATGTACATCCATGGTCGACATGGACCGAAGGAGGCCAACAACAACAATCATATTATTAATTAATTGCGATTGGCCACTATCGAAAATAGACGTTCGTGATGAAGTAAACTCCACTATGATACACTCACTCTTTGTTGAGAAACGATATTGTTAGCGTTACAATAGTTTTAAATGGTGAAATTGTGAACAAAATTACATGGCCTTCAGACCTATATTCACTAAACCGGAAATTAGGATATAACGGCATTATTTAAACGGAATAAATAGTGTATGATTGAATTTGTATCCTGAACTATTACACTATAACAACATTCACATGCTTGAGGTGTTCTTCAAGTCCAATAGCAGTTCAGACTTTAGATAAAACCTCTTAACTAAACAGTGACAACAGGTGTGGAATATTGAAAAGAATTTTCTTACAGCTAGCGTTATTGACTTATGGTTAATGTGGTGGAAATGTTGATAAATAATTACAATTGCATTAAAATATTTTGTTGACCTCTTTCGACTGATGCTCGAAGATTCTCCATGCTGCGGAGCGTGGCTAAAACAATCTGTTTCGAAGAGAACGATCTCTCTCCGGCAGCGCCCGCAGTGAAGCGAACTTTATTTGAAAAAGTAAGATGATCGACCATCGAGCGGCTCCGAATGAAAATTACTTAGTCTTCTTGAAAGTGTGCTTACATTTCTAAATTTGCATTATTAAGTTACTCAAAGTGTTGCATGTTGTAAAACGCCATAAAAATTCGTATTTTTCGGTCTTCTTTTGTTCAAATAATTTAACTTCATAGGTCAAATTTTCTACCGTTTCCCAAAGGGATTTAAGTTTTTTCAGCGTTTCAAACTTTTCCATTTTTATTGTAGAGCACATCAAGTTTGCTGATAAAAGAGTGAATTTGCTAAATACACAAACGTGAGCAAGCTTTTGTCTCGTTCCACTGAATGCACCCATTTTCGTAGCTAGGTTATTTCTCGTAAAAACAAAAAGGCCATTCATGCTTTAATTTGTCTTTGTTTCGCCTTCTTCATATAAGAAATCTCTAACTGAGCTCTTGATATGGCGAGGTTTAATGCTAATCTCTTTTCCTCGCAAATTTTCACGTCAAACCGTTATAGAATTTCTTCATAATCCATGTATTCCATGTGAGTATACAAATCATGAAAACAGAAACACACTACGTAGTGATCCGGTTAAAATTAGACTATTAATCACATTTTCGCTCACAAATTTGAGGGCGTGAAGCGCAGTATGAATGAATTTAAAGTACAAACACTCGGGTGCACAGGAGAATACCGACAACAGCATCTGAATATGAAATTCATCGTGGTTGGCCGAGGGCTGGTCGAAGTGACAAATGATGCAGGCACTTTCAGGTGTCCTCTGTAATGGGCTGATTCTCATATATGAACTCCTTGTGTGTGTAATTCATGTCATGGGCGCAATATACGCTCGACCGCGTTCAGTTGTCTTGTGGAAATCCTGGGTGGTTAGCCCTTGATGTGTTGTCCTTGGCGCGTGAATCGTCACGAATTGGACGGCTTGTCGGAAAAAGGGGGTAACGTGGTGGAAACGCTATCTGGATCCGATCAACTTAATTTAGACCCTTAAAATAGGTCGCAATAATAACAGACAGTTTGTGTCAGCCGTTGAACCCCCATTGCCAACATAGCTTCGAGATTAAGCTTTACAGCATATGGAAACAACGAAGTTAAACTGGCTATTTTCATGACTAAACTTTGACCTATATCCGAAAAAGCTCAAACGAACAAAACATCATTATAAAGTTAATGTTGAACATACATATTCGAAAGAAATATTAAACCTTATCGTATGGCCACATGCCGTATTGTAAGGGTCTGAGTGTAATAGTGATGATTGCTAATTCTTGAGGAATTATTATTATTTTCCTAAAAAAACCTTTGAAACTGTTTAATTCTCAATTGATCTAATTGTTGGTCATATTGCTTTTCGTCAGAAATAGTGTATAAATACAGACGAACCACCGCCTAATCTGCCTTTCGATCACAAACAGTAAAGATCTTTGCCTGAAATGTCTGTCTTTGTTCTTGCTACGCATAGTGCTGGGTTTAGTTAGTCCATCGTGACTAATAGCATAAAAGGTTTTTCAGTGTTAAGCATTTGAGTAATTAGTACTTGGGTTTTGTACTAATCACGAGAGTTGGATGATATTTAGGACACCACACTCCGGCACGATAAAAGGGCAGGAAGCATTGAGAAGACCGACGACGACAATCGTGAACCGGTAATAATTTGGGATTCGAAAGGATTGCTTAGGAATGGTTTGAGCGACCATATCCTCGTAAACATCAACAGATGGACAACATCAGCCGCTATTGAATGATCTGCAAATCGCCGAAGTTATACAAACGAGAACAATGTGGTTATGGCATAAATAGAACCGGTTCGCTTGAAATCGATTATCCAATCAGATCGGAGTGACAACTGGGACAAACATAGTAATGTGTTGCTCACATCCCCTCACTTACACTCCACTACCAATTTCTGGCTGTTTGACGTCGTTAGGTGGAGAGAGTAAGATCAGGTTAGTGAGCGTTGAAACAGTGGAAAAGTGGTAAACAAAGTTATTCTTGAATGTCACTTTTGCATAGGGTTCGTACAACGAACCACGATGTTCAAACACAGAATCACAAAGCACTCGAGGCGCTTATGGATGACCAAAGTAATGTGTTGCTCACATCCCTGCACTTACACACCACTACCAGTTTCTGTCTGTTAGCCGTCATCAGGTGGAGACAGTAAGATTAGGTTCAGTGAGTCTTAACCCTTTCATGCCTGAATTATTTTCTAACCCAAAATAAAATATTTTCCTTCGGAAATGAGTTGCCCACGGGTGAAATAACACAAATAATATTAAAAGTTTGTGATATTTACATAATTGAGAAAATAACAAAATGTAGCCAATTGGTTACATCCGACATAAGTCACCAGTGTACGATTTTGGTGACTTCTGCCGGATGTAACATAAAGGTTACATCTAATTAAACGCAACGCATTTCGAAGATTTTCTGATTTATTCCAATTTTTTTACATAATGTCTTTGTAGGCATGACTAAGTTTATACTGGAGAAAATTTATAATAACTGAGACTTTCACACGATTTTTATTCCGCTCACAAAACTGTGAATTGTGAGGATACGTTCGAAACCCGTACCAGCACATACTTTCTCATTCACTGTGGACAAGCCAATGATGATTGCGAGCAAAGAAGAAAACAACCCTGCAGTTGACAAAATTCTGTATGCCCCCGTGCAAAAAAAATTCGGAAAATTCAGTTAGAATTAGCTTAAAATGACTTGCGAAGATCATGTAACCAAAAGGTTACATCCGTCCTGAAAGGGTTAAAACAGTGGATAAGTTTCTGTCACTGTTGTTCTTACTTGGTTTGCCTAGTGGTTTGTGTGCGCAATATAAACGCGATTGGCCAATCAGTTTCACGTTGTGTTGTGGGATTCGTGTAAAAAGCGATTATCGTTGGATAACTTGACCTCAGGTTTGAATTGGGATGTAATCAACAGTTATGTGCGAAACGCTGCGGTGACCTGGTTAACGTTATATCTACAGACCAGTTGCCTATGCAGATCACGTGATAGGCTTTTAAACAGGGAACTATGTTTGGTCTTTGATGAACCTGGTATCATCGCCCAACCTATTCCGAAATGTGTCTAATACATTTTGGCGCATGAAGAGTAATCAAACTTGTTTTTCGGATCAATTGATCTGACTTGAGCAATGAAGCCCCAATTGGTGATCGACGTTTTGTGTTCGCTGAGCTGGCATTGTAACAGTAGGACGTTTCGTCATCAAGCTAGATGACATCGTCAGCTGAGCGAACACACAACACGCAACATCCAATCCCTGATCGACGTTGAGATTTGATGATGACGCCATAATCGTTTAGTGGAACAAATCATTCCATTAGCCCCCGACAATTATTCAAATCACCACAAGGCATTCGGTTTGTTTTTTGCAGTCTCTTTCGGTCAATATTGGCCATGGATGTACATCACAAGTGACTTTACAGTCTGGGATAAGTAGTAATAGTGCAGCGGAAGAGGGCAAACCGGAAAAAATTGTGTCGGGTCATTTCAAGTCCACACGTGGTAGCGAGCTAACATCTAGCCACTTATCACGGGTCATCTATCTGGCAATATCCACGTTACCTTCCGCGTTTCACATCCCATGGGACATTGCGTCGCTATTCATCACCGAGATCCACTTATTCAACTTTAATCGCGATCCCACGCGAATCCCATACCACAACGTAAAGCTGATTGGTCAATCGCGCACACGAAATGTCTCATGCAAGCATACCAAGAAACCGTAACACTGTCCAAAAACACGTTTGCCGTCGAACAGATTTGTCAATTAATTTCATGTGAACCGGTTCAATTTAAACCCCAACCACTCGCTGTTCTCGTTTGACCAACCTCGACGAATTGCAGGTCATTCAATAGCGGTTGATGTTGTCCATCTCTCCATGTTTTTGAGGATATGGTCGCTCAAACTATCCCAATGCAATCCTTCCGAAACTCGTATTATTACACGTTCGCGATTGTCGTCGTCGTCATTTTTGGCGCTTCGTGCTTTTGTGTTTTGCTAGAATGTTTGTGATCTACATATCATTTGAAATCTAGTGATTCGCACGTATCGCTAGTCTACTTTACACGGCCTCAATAATTCGATCAGCAACCGATGAGAGTGGCATTTGATCGTCGACTGCTTGGAAATAACAATTTACACAGTGCCTGCAAAGTGAACACTCAAAAGCAAATTCTCCCTAACTCTTCAAGTCAATGCCATGAGCTCTCAAATCACGTGTCTAACCCTCTATGTACCACAAGTGCGGCCTACTCAAAGGCCGTATTCTTGCACTTTGCAGAGTATATCTTTTTGTAGCTAACCGTTTTCCATTCGATACACGACCCAGTCCGTTTGGACGACGCTGTCATATTAATGTTAACATGCACAGCAGCCCAGATTCAAAGCAGTTGCATTATCCATCCACGAACTGTTCAAGTTGCCCTGAATGGAATACATTCATCTTCGATTCATGTCTTACGTCATATTTAGATCTTCTTCCAGGGTTCTACGTAAACATCACCGGGTTCTGTTAACCCTCATCAGAACTATGGATGCATGACGAGTCTATGCAACCTGACGGTTAAATGACCTAATATTTCGAACCGGGGGAACAATACTTCTCGTAGTGCTCACGGTGATGGCTAGTACTTCGCCAATCTGCCGCATTTGCGCGCCGTCTGCGTGACCTACGTTCAGCAGCCAAGAGCATTATATGTGCTTCATCAGTTAGTAGACTCCACTTCTTCACTGTAGCCACTTTTAGATCAAGTAGTTACGTCGAAATAGAATAAAATATCTGACGTACACCGATTACCATCTAACTCGAATTGAAGCTGTTTATTAAGGAGCAAAATAAAATTTAATACCTTCCATAAATCGTCCAAGTTCGAGATGGTTTGCAATGTCAGATCTTCTCCTTGCACGGACGCCGTCATGAACGTATTTTCCATCATGTTTGTTAAAAGGTACGTCTGGTCACTGATCGGCACAAACGCGACTGGAATGAAATTGAGAAGAAATACAAAAAATTCACTTGAACAAGAATACAAGGTTTAGTGGATAAAAATGCGAACAATCCAAAACATTTGTAAATTAAAGTCTATTTCAACATGGTCCAGGACATTCGATAAACATGAACCACCTCATCCGATGTGATTCTCTTTTGCTTGAGAATTTTGTCCAAATTCATTCCCGATGTCAACCCGTCTAACGCTAAACGCTTTTGCACACCAATCTCACAACACAGGAGATCGCCGATCGGTCAAACGTGTTTATGGACACATGATGAAAACGAAACACGCTCGAATCTTATAAAAGCAAATCACCTAACCACAACACCGACTTAGAACATTTGTGTCCCGGTTGTCACTTCGATCTGATTTGTCCCTGACCACGTGGAACTTCGTTAACGGTCCTTGACCAAATGCATATCGTTGCATAGCGGCTGACGTTGTCCATCTTCTCCATCATCTACATTCAAAGATGCTGTCGCTTGAATCGTTCTCATGAAATTCCAGTTAAACCGAATGAATACTGATTCGCGAATACCATCGTCGGACTCTTCGAGGCTTGAAGCTTTTGCGGCTTGCCGGAGGGGTCTGTTCTGTATATCATCCGCAAGCTCATGATTACCTTCCGCCTCTTATGCCCTCCATACCTGCTCAATGTTTAGTCGGATTACGTTTCAAATAACGCCATGCATGGTGGATCCACCAAATGTCGAGCTAAGGTATTCGAGAAAAATAGTGCACGTATCCCCAAAATTGTCGCTGACTTCGGATTTAGAGGATCTAGAGGTAGGTCCGCGTCTGGCTTTATAATTTTCACGCGAACCGAGGCATGAATTCGTCGTTTAGATTATTGTGAACACAACAAGCATGGTACCAATAATTGTGTCTGTGGGGGTATGATTACCATTGGAAGAGCAGTGTGATTAGGTTTGAGATCATCACTGCAACGTTTTGTGCGGATGTCGGTTGCACAATATAAATCATGATGGCCACATCCTGCATAACGTTTTGTTCGTTGTAGGAATAATGTTTCCAACAAATCGGAGAGTTGCGATGTATAAAATTAGCACGTTGTACAACCGTGGTTGACATCGGCCGAAATAGGCTGGAAAAACACTGCTTGAAACTAATAACTTCCGCTGGTCTCATCCAAACACACCCCCATAGTTATTTATCTCACATTTCATAAACATTTGACTTTCTTACTGCATTCCCTTTGTCGATCATTCTATTCATTGTACTAGCGTCCTTCGTTCAAACAAACTTAACGCGGTTTAATACGAACGAGTATCTGCCGCTACTCAAATGTCGAGAAACATTCAGAAATGCTTATTCGCGACGGTAAGGCAGTAAGGCGTGGGACTACAACCGTGATGGTCGTGGTTTCGAATCCCACCGGAGGTAGAGCTGATTAGCTCGAATAAGACTCGCGATCAGTAATTCAACTGTGGACCATTGTGATCAAAACTGTGAATATTTCGAAGGATTTGGTACTGATGAGTAGTCACAAACTTGGATTGTTTCTTGTGAGCGAAATTAGATCCTGTTTCATCCACTATTGCGAGAAATTAGCACATATAAGATCATATAAGGTCGGTGGAAAATATGCTCAATAATGCGTGCAGCGTCCATGGAACAAATGGGATACAAACGTAATCGCCCACTGTAGATTTTGA